>CALNHX010008449.1:0-60556 GCA_940337035.1 Agriotes lineatus | reverse complement strand
CACTCCGATCAACTAAACACCCAGTTGGTAATGATTATGCACCTTTGGAGAAATACCTTTTCTGGTTTAAAGATATCTGAATCGGGACCGATTGGGTGACGGGGATTGTACAGAATCCATTCCGAAGACACAGTGGCACAAGAATTGCCATTCAGAATGGGTTTGAGGAGCAAAGTCCGACGGAAGTAACAAGTCAATCAAGTACCTACCTCTAACGTGTCTACAGTCTACAGAGCTTAGTTGATTTTTCTGCAACAAGTCTGCTAGCCCCCCAGATCTACGTAAAGCATGAACTTAGAAGGTAGACACAAATATGCGGACGTGTACCATTAAAATAAACAACACTGCTTTGTTGGCTAAGCTTGCAGCAGGAAATGGTTACGGTTCGCTTTTGAGATAACAGTAGCGTGCTCTGTAAACACAGGGCTCTATTGGTTAACAGAAGGTCATTCACAATATTTCCACAGTTTGGTTTATGGATTGTTAATTGTTATTTCCGAGGAGGGTCGCTAGCGTGATCTGAGTTCGTGAGGACACTTCGGCGAGCGTTCTTTTGACACTGACTGTAAAGGAAAGCAACTCGTGTCTCGAGAGTTGAGAATTGGGAACTGTTGACATGTTGGGCAGATAATAGTTTTATGTGGTCCTTCACAAAATTATTTATAAAGCAAAATTTACATACCTATTCAAGTAAAGATTTTTTTAATGTTTATGAGAAGCCATTATTATTACCTTATTCATTAATTTTAATACTAGCATAATTGATGTACCGCTCTCTTAGACGCGGGGTTGAGATGGCCTGGGCTAGCTATTTTAACTCTTGTAACAGCAGAATATGGCGTGGTGTAAAAGGCAAAAAAATGAATTAGGCTGAAAAATTTAAAAGTGGAATTATGGAAATTTGGGGGCCTTGTCGTTACTCACAACATAAAAAACAAACCTAGCTAGTAAAACAAGTCAACACCTACCTTGTAAGTTTCTAAAGCAATTTAAAGAGTAGTAATGTAAAAAACAGAAAATACAAACACTAACACTCAAGAGAATATTTAATATTCAATCATGAAACAACAAATTAATCAATTGGAGTCACCCAACGTACACACACATTTAATTGTAAAATATATAAAAATTGGGACGAAACAAACATTAAAAGCTTTACTCCCTAGTAGTTAAGTTACTAAATAGCAAATCTTAGCTCGGATTGCAACTCAAAATCACGACATGTGATATCGCAATTGGCATATGTGCACGATGCCCAAAGGACGCGGCGGTTGTGAGTTTCAGGTACATGCTTATTTCAGCAATTTGGAAACGATTAAATTATCGCCCTGTACCGTTAATAATTGATTGAATAAAGAGTAGTTAAACAAACTTCAGTTTGAATTTCTAAGGACTTAGTAAGAACTGATATAGTTGCGGCAATTGCCTTTATCTATAAAAAACGCTGAGAAGTGTGTGTATTTACAGTTTAGTTCGTTGCTAATGTCCAGCGATCGGAAGGGGACACCCTGGTATGTTGTATATTGTTGAAGAAGACTTCTAAGCCCAACTAGGCTGTATAATTCTTAAAATCCAAGGACGCCACAATTAAACGGGCAGCTAATTGCTACAGGAAGGTGGCCTGGTATACTAGAATTCTGGCTAACTTGTAGGAGCAAAATAGGGAGGCCTTGTTATCCTTTAGCACCTGTAGAATAACCTTGAAGAAACAGCATGAGAGCTGGTCTATATATTGAAATTAGCATGCGAAATTGATTTAGAAGAGGCATTATTACCAAAGCTCTTCACGGCCGTTTGTGCAGAAAACAACGCCGCGGCGGTTTTCGTTTATGGAAGCCGCAGGGGAGCCGACCTAAATATCGAAATTAGTACGCAAAGATAAAATAGATGAGCATTCTTACCAAGCTGTTTGCGGCCGTTTGCGAAGAACCAACGGGCTCGCGGTTTTCGTTTGTTTAAAACAAGCGCGGTTTCAGCCTACTCCAAGGATTTAGATCCGCAAAGCTCGTGAAAAATCAATAATCGAGCGATTCGACTATTTTGAAGCGGGCCTACTTAGGAATATCAAAACACAGCGAGCGTGCCTCGACAGGAAAAACTGGCCGGTGTCTTATGTCAGCCATTTTAAGCGATAGACCTGGATTCCTTTCCTACATTATTTAAATATAAGGTGGTCCGAAAGAAGATGCTAATTGCTAGAACGCGCTATTGAAACGAAATTGAACCTTTATTACTATTACATTACATTTCAACTGTTTATATTGAATATTGTCTTTTGGATACGCGATAGATTTATTAAACTTTATCTCTAATTCGAGTGATATTTTGTAGGACCTACTTTTCCAATAGTATGTTTCATGTTACTGTCAAGGTAAAACTTATTTGAGTAAAGCTCTTCGTATTTGGTCTGGAGATATAATTTGTTAATTCGTTTAGAGGGTTATAATACAAACTTGCCGCCCTTTTGACATCTAAGAATAATTTGGGTTTCAGATTAATTTGTTAAATTAAATAACCCATCCCTAATCTATGGCGATTGAAAGTTAAGCATTTAAGGTTTTACTTTTGGGAAAATGTCCGTTTTGGACAAATTTCATACTTGCTGTCGGTACTTGTTAAATAAGAGTCATAGGATATGATGGCAATTGAGACAAACTAGGTGTTTACTGTACAACAAAGCCAGACTGCACCCAAAGGCAATGATGGAGATTATTCTTGCCTTGTTGGTATGGCCTTTGCTAAGCTAGTGTCATTCTTGGAAAATATGAATAGTGATGACTACATAATTTCCGTCTTCAAACTGGTAGATATTGCTCAGATGTACAAGGTGGGATTGAAGCAGCTAGGTCTACCTCTCAAGAAGTATATTTAACCAACCAGATTGAAGAACAGCGTGAAGCATGTACGGGACGTGGATTCATCATGTAGCCAAGAAACTCAATTCTTACTGTGTCTCTTCCTCAGTATACAGGGTGTAAAAAAAGTCTGGAATATAGCAAATATTTCAAAAACTACCGGAGATGAATTTTTCAAAATTTCCAGACTTATATAGGTAAAAACTGCGCATCTAGGAAGGATAAACCCGTTTCTGTAACTATACAGGGTTAGTCAGAAAAAATATAAACTTTTGTATTTTAAATTGGACACCATGTATATTACCGAGGAATCAAATAGTCCTTCAAAAGACAAATTCAACGATATAGGGTTTGACGGACTTATCTGTCAAAATGACAGATGTGGGATGACTTAAAGAATAAGGTTTATAACAATAGACCGGTTAATATTGAAGCTTTAAAGGATCATATTAGAAATGAGATACGTCAAATTCGATGGGATACTTTTGACAACGTCTTACGAGAATTTAAACTGTCTTTAAATTCGATCGGATACTGTCTATCCGATCGAATTTGAGGTATCTCATTTCTAATATGATCTTTTAAAGCTTCAATATTAACCGGTCTATTGTTGTAAACCTTATTCTTTAAGTCACCCCACATCTGTCATTTTGACAGATAAGTCCGTCAAACCCTATATCGTTGAATTTGTCCTTTGAAGGACTATTTGATTCCTCGGTAATATACAGGGTGTCCAATTTAAAATACAAAAGTTGGTATTTTTTCTGACTAACCCTGTATAGTTACAGAAACGGTTTTGTCCTTCCTAGATGCGCCGTTTTTACCTATATAAGTCTGGAAATTTTGAAAAATTCATTTCTGCTAGTTTTTGAAATATTTGCTATATTCCAGACTTTTTTACACACTGTACATATATGCAGTTGTACGAAGTAGATGGCTGGTTGACAAACTGTATAAACTTGGATTGTGTATATCTTATGACCGGCTGTTACAACTCACATCATACATTGCCAATGGTGTCATCCAGCAGTTTATTATGGAATGAACTGTTCCCATCAAAGTTGCATCCTGAACTCTTCCCAGCAGCAGCTGTTCACAACAAAGATGACAACCTTAGTTCTGCAATAGCAAACGAATTCTTCCATGGTACAGAAATCTCATTAATGCAGGACCAGCACATTTAGGAATTGATTTGGTGTGTCAGTGTTTAGTTACGATGCTTTTTCTACATCGTGGTCCATAAAACCAGTAACAAAGACTGTTCCAAGGCTTTAAAATAGTGCCATGAGCAGAACAACGCATTATCAAAAGATTCTAGTGATGCTATTGGACTGACAGGGAATCGATTGGATGACAGCAAGGTCAGCAATTGCCAGGTTTGAAGAAAAGGCGATAGATCAATAGGATGATGCCTGTGATGATAGCTAGATACGCACACCATGGCCAGAAACCTAAAGTGCAAGAATATTGCTTGAATAATGCTAAGGCACTTGTGCTGCGTGTTGGACGAGATGGGGAATGTATTTCTAGAATACAGCCACGACCTACTGGTCATTGACTCAAATGACATTATAGACACCTAAGTGGCGTGAGAAGAATTCAGACCATTTGTGGGAAACAGTACAAAGAGTCGCGAAATGACTATAACAATCTACAACATCTGCCACAAACAGCTGGCAGCACTCAAGAGAGATTGTGGTCTCTTTGCGATGATTTAAATCTTAAGTCAAGCCCGGGATGGAAGCATACACCATTAATTCAGCCACAAGAACCATGCAGCCCGGCCAGCACTGTTAATTGGATAAAAACTGTGGATTGGGACTAAAGCAAATTTACTTAAATGTGTGGAAGCAGGTTTGTCCGAAAATAATACTGCGCCTACAATTGATGCAACAGTTTTCGATGGTGCAGCTGAGCACAGCAAACAAATCAAGAGTATGCAAGGAGAAGAGAAAAAATAAACGAAAAAATGGCGGTTTCTTCTAATGCGATTACAAAGAACTGGAAAGATTTCCTTCGAATCAATCATAACAAAACCGAATTGTTTGCTTCCCTGTCACGCGAAGTGGTTCATCTTATTAACATCAGAGGACAAATCTGATTTTTTCCACTCTAAATATGAATTTAATGGTATATACTATATGTAGTAGATATTTGATACTTTTCTCAGTTCAGGTTCAGGCAGTTATTATGATATGCACATTTAAACCATTGCACAAAATGCAAATATACAGAGTTAATTTAAAATACACTCACCAAATACGGCGCCAAGGAAAACACGCCGGCCAGTCCAGCGTCCAGGTAGGCACACTTCTTTAAGATGCCCACTTCTTTCCCTCGAATCTTCAGTATCTGTTTTTCAAAGCTGGGCTCCCACGCGTACAGCTTCAACACCTTTATGCCCCCAAGGATTTCACTCATTAACTGCACGCGATCATCTTTGTTCTTCATTTGCTTGTCTTGCAACAGTTGCAGGCGGTTTGTAATGACAGTGTTGAACGGGATCAGGATTATCATAACACCTACTCCTGCCAATATGGAGGGCCCCAGCCGACCCCAGAGAAAATAAAGTGCTAAGATAATCTCTACAGGAGCAGACCAGACCATATTTATGTACGGTAGTGAATCGGCGAATATTTGGGCATCGACTGCCATCAGGTTTATAAGTTCTCCAGTCGAACTTTCCTTTTTCGCCGAGTTGGACATGTGCAAAGCTTTTCTATACACAGCCGATGTTAAAGCAGTGCGCATGTGCACTCCAACCATAGACATTCGGTAAAAGTACTGAGAAAGGACTAATGTTTGTATAGTGGTAGAGACAAATAATGCTGCTACGTACAGAAAGCCTTTCCACTGAGACTCTTTTTCTTCAACGTATGTAATCAGCAACCTAGGCATAATAAAATTAGCTATTTTTGTTAGAGCGAAAGAACGTTGTAACCACTTACTCTAAAATTAATGGCGTGGAATATGACAGGATATTTTCAAAAAGTTTTAGGAAGCTCCAAAGAGGAATGCTGGAGCAAAGGCTTTACAAATGGCGGGGAAGATGGAAACTTGTTTCTTCTGTTCGCAGCTAACGAAAGCAACTCGAGCAGCGTCTGAGTTAAATGCTGCACGCCGGTACTGAGCAGGAGACCTGCAACCAATATGATTTTTCTACACTCTTTGAACTTAATTTAAGGATTTTTACGAAGACGTAGAGTACGGGACAGTCCACAATTCTTGTGTTCTGTAGACTAGCCCCCTAATTAAATATTACAGTTTTGAAAATACTAATCGAGGTGTCTCAATCTTTTTTTTTTAGTACGGTTGAAACAGGAACTTGACCTGGTTTGCTTGTGTGAGAACAAGAAGCGGGAAGCAAGATAAGCAATAACAATTTTAAATAAATTCTTTTCAGCAGGGTAGTCGCCAGAAGAGAAAGATTACGATGTGCTTCGCGGAGTTGCAGAAGTAAGAAAGCATGGAGAAGCAATTGTAGAAGAAAAAGAATAGTATATTCTGTAACAAGTTTGAAATATGGCATATTCCTAACGAGTGGAAAGTTTGTCACACAAGCCGAAGGAGAGTGTGACGGTTCCACGAGGACGGAATAGTCATTCCAAACGCGTTTCAGACTATACTTTTTCTACGCTACAAATTATAAATCATTTAAACTCAAAAGAAAAACATATTTTGAATAAACAATCTACCACTTAACTAATTATAACATTATTCTAAGTAGGTATCTACATTATGTTTTATCTAAATTTTCGTTATCTTCTTTTTTATTTATAATGTTTACTGTTATATTGTACAGTTAATGAAATGAAACTTTGGTGTATTACATACATTTTCTGAGTCATATTTTCATTGTTCTGCAGGGATGTTATTGTGGATGTAATTTGTTTTGAAGTTTTATGCATGACTTCACTTAATATTTTATTAGCAATATTCATTCTACTATTTAACGAATTATCTATGTAGCTTTCAGCTACCCCTGTGGACTTCCATCCACCGTGTCTTTTCAATGTTGTTATATCTGCACCAGCATCTACTAACATTGTTGCAGAGGCGCGACTGAAACAATGTCCGGTGTATTGTTCAGGATTTGGTAGTCTGAGGAATAGTGCTATTTGTTTGGGCATACTACCAAATTTGTTTATTCCTATAACTTGTTTAGTGCAACGACCTTTTCGCAGAGCCGGATTAAAGGTGGGGGGGGGGGCAAAGGGGGCTGCAGCCCCGGGCCACCAAATTTCGGGGGCCTCAAAAGATTCTAAGGTTATAATCTACTGCGGTTTCTAATCATTTAGACCCTTTGTACCCGTTGCATAAATGGGAATGGGGCCTCTAAAAAAATTTAGGCCTTGGGCCTCACGTATCCTTAATGCGGCTCCGCCTTTTTGGTAATATATAAAGAAATTATTGCTTTCAACATTTTTAGGTCGCAGTGCCCAATATTTTTTTAAAATTTTGCAAAAATGTCCTGTTATAGTAAATTTTCTTTCCAGTTTTGTTTTTGTATCAGGAACCCGTATTAAAATTGCCGTCCCTAAATCTTGAATGTGATCCGTCTTCACTTGCCAGAGTTCATGTTTACGGCATGCACCCATAATGCCAACCATAAAAGCAACCTAAAACAAATATATACCTATATAAGTAATTATGTAATATTTGTCAGTTTAATTTTTATCTTACCTTGGTAGCAAGATATATGTCATCTGGTGCTTCGTTGATGGAATTTGTTAATTTCTTCTTGGCTAAGGTTTTAATTTTTTTGCTTGAAAACCATCTGATCTTCTTTTTAAGAAAGCTCGCAATTTGCCATAATTTGCTAAGTCAATGTTATGTTTTATAATAATTGTGGATCGCAGCATAGAATAAATCTTCCATAAAGTGGACGGTTTCATTTTATTTGAAAGTTCACTAAAATAAGCCACAATGACATTTCGGAGCATGAATTTGCACATTTATTTGTTTCCAGTCCATAAATTGCTGATAATAGTATTCATATACATCCTTCGCTTTTTGAGGTAATAAATTACCTATTGTAGCAGCAGCTTCTGCCAAAATTTCTGGAGGGGTACACGGTTCACTCATATTTTATAGCACTTACAAAAAACGTCAAATTTATTATTTCATACTGATGTCAAAATAGTAATTTTTGTATTAAGTGCGCGAAATGAGTGTTTTTTTATGGCTTGTGAGAATATCAATTTTCGCCGAGACCGTTAGGTCGAGGCAGAAAAGTCATTCAAACGCGCCATAAAAACACGAATTTTGCCACGAAATACAAACAACGTTTTTTCTACAGCCGTCAAAAAGTATAAAAGATTCTCTGCAACAAAATAATACGTTTATAGCAAATAAGTAGAGTAATATTATTATGTACGCAACGTTTTATATGTGTTGTAACTAAAGAAATGGTGTTCCAAAACCGTTTTTTTGACTGCTAGCCGTGAAGAAATATTATTTATCTACTAGCAACATGATATTGTACATTTTCGTCATAGGAACAAAATATGAAAAGCTGCTCATAACACCCAAGGGACTTGTCAAATTATTTCTCCCTCAAACTCATGGTAACAATGCAACTACAATTAACGTCTTAGCAACCATACAATTGAAGCAATCCTTAATGTTACTTACATATTCTAATTTTAAATGTCATTGTGACATTTTGAAATTTCATACTATTTTTACGAATATGCTAGTAGATAAAATATTGTATGCATCACCGGAGATATTCATGTTCTTTATCTTCGGTTGACTTACAGACCTCGGGTAACATTAAAATCCTAGTACTTTAACGTAAATTTTAAAGTTCAAGTACTTTAAAACTTATTTATTGTACAAAAAAATGGAAGATTAAAGTCCTAGTACTTTAAAGTAAAACTTTAAAGTTCAAGTACTTTAAAATTATACGTAGTTGTTGACATGAAATTTGAAATGATTTACAACTTTTTATTTAAAATAAACCGTTGTATTCACCACTAACGAAAAGTGTTTTAATGGTCCTCGCAAGTAATTCCGTAAACAACTTTCTCGTCTTTAAAATGCCACTTTTCGTTCTAGATAAATAAACTGCTATTATTTATTTGCGTTATGACAGGACGCGTTATAAAACAATTTCAATCAGCGGAATGTATAGTAGGTAACTACGCGTACTTTATTGTCTACTACTAATGTTTGATAATAGAGGGCCCCATCACATTTTTATAACTTTTATGCTAAAATTTTAAAAATTAAACAATTTCAACAATAACAATAAACCAATTTCGGTGTTTATACTTACATTATAAAATCTATAACCGACATCACCTTAATTATCATTTAATGAAATATTATCCAATCATTGTGTTCAAGCGTAAATTTTCCTTATCAGCTATGAGATGTCGCTGCTAATCAGCATTCTACAGAGATCCTGTATATAGTTTACTAAGAGTTGGGCAAACAGCATGATTTGACATACATTTTTGATCCAAATTAGATATTTGACATATGTCGGACGAAAAGGTTATGGGAACCAATCTTGCTAATTTGCTTTTGATGGGAGAGTTTTCAGAGCATTGATAATTCTTAGGATCTCTGGAACCGACTATTAGGAATATACGGCCAATTTAGTCAAGATTTAACTTTGCATGTGTGAAAATATCGGTCATAATATGTTACAAAATATGTCAAAACGGCACTTTTATCACACATGCCTTGTAAAAAGTGATCCAAACCAATCAAAATGTATCCCGTTGTTTGCCCAACTCTTAGTAACCTATATACAGGGATACAGGGACTCTAGCATTCTATAAGGTCACTAAATCACGTTAGCTACGCTAACACAGGTAGGGAAACACCATTTGACAGGTTCAAAAAACGAGTTGGTCAATGTCAAATTTACCATAGGCGCTACTAGTAATGGCATAAATAATTTTTCTTATTATAAATAGGCATATCCTTCGAATGCGATGCCATAATCCTTTCTCTAGGTTGTAAGTTAGGCAGATGATCGTTTTTAACCGCAATTTGAAATGTTTTTCGTCTACTGACCCTGAAACTTGAAGATCTGAAGAAATATCAAAGGTAATTTTTCACGATTACAAATCATTTGCCAAATTATGACCTAAAGAGATGATTTTGATCTCGAATTCCCTAGTTCTCCCGACGAATTTTGTCAAAACGTATTTATATTTAATAGCATTATGGTTTTCATTTGCTGCGTTAAAGGTTGCCTGAACAACAGCATAAAAAGGTACACGCTGTTTCAAGTTCCTGAAGGTAATTTAAACTGCAATATTTAGCAATACTTTTTAATGAATTACTTATTGCAAATTAAGGACCAAGAAATAGCAGAAAACGGCAGAAGTGGTTGAAAGAAATAAATAGACCACTAGACGACATGCATCATTTACGTGTATGTGAGGTGCCGAAGTATTGGAATGCGGCGAGCGGTAGATACACAATATTCTCTAAAGCTTTATATTTGTGAAAATTATTTTTTTAAGCTGGAAAACGTTTACAAATAACTTGTTATGTAATATTTATTTATTGCGTTCACGTTACACAAACTTCAATTTATTTCTATTATAACCTATACACTGATTGGGTACGCCACTGACAAAAACGAGTTTGGTTTGACATAAATAACCCCGAGTTTCCCTAAATATGTTAGCGTAGCTAACGTGATTTAGTGACCTTAGCATTCTATACAGTGGCTATATAAAGACAGTGTGGTCAATGTTTCTGATTGGTTGTTTTAAAATCCGCCATTAAGAGTCGTTTTACGAAATTACACATAGTCACACAAAATTGCTTCTAAGTCCTTTATTATTGAAAGTAGCCCCAACATGAAGTGGAATGAAATAATCATCATAAAATTCTACAGTGTTCTGTCTAAGCGAATGCCGAATTTTCGTTTGCATAAGTAAATGTCAACGAGTTAAAGTAAAATACTTTTTGCGAAAACTGCGCATTAGCCCAAATCAAAAGCTATAATATACTATATAAATGTCTTAATGATAAAGATTGCATCAAATTAAAGAGAATTTATGGCTTATCTAACACTGAATATTAGATTCCTTTAAATTAACTGGTGGTATAAATAGAACGGTTTGATTATAAATATAGAAAAAATCAGTTTTTGTTGAGCTTTTGTACGTAGTCTCTACGTAGTCTCTGTGTCGACCAATGCAAAATGTTGTAAATTCTCGTTTTTTATGTACAGAAACACAATAAAGAAGATAACAAAGAACACATTGACTTATATTCCGATATTAGGTTGCTCGTTAACGAGGATTTTTAATCGCTAGCAGCGATTCTTTACGTTTCACGTCGTCTCTTGCCGTTTAATTCTGTTTTTCCGCTACCGGCAATGTAAGTAGGCCTTACATCCACAGCTATAGGGATTGTAAGTGGCTGATAACATTCGTGTACTAGTTACCCTTGACGACGGAACTTAATAGTGTCACTTACATTCCTAGGAAAATAATGAACAGTAATAACAGAAATACAAGGTTATAATTATTTATTCAAAACAAATTTTACAAATTTAAAACAAATTACTTAAGAAATTTGACGAAAATTAAATGAAACACTGCAACTGGAAAACGAGCAATCTGAAACAAATCTTTAGCTCCTGTTATTTGTTTCGCCATTTAGTCACTTCCGGGCCAGCCTGTATATTTTCACTTGAGTTATAATTCGCTGTATTTCAAACGATATCAAATCTTGTTTCGCGCAAGAGTGCTGGTTTTGGTTTTTCCGAAATTCACTTGTTATCTCTCCGCGCCAGCGAGCAGCTATTCCGTCGTTTAGCGGGCATTCTATTTCTGCATTCAGTTGAAGTAACTTGCTTCTACGAAGGCATTCCCGCGTGCTACTGCACCAATTATTAATTAACTTCGTTTCTGAGCTGATAACTAAAATCAAGTATGTCTACGCTACTTGTTGATATTCATTTTAGTAATTTCCCATTTTTTTATTAGCTCTTTGACGATATTCTTCAACGTCACTTTTAAACGCCATGATTAGATGCCGTTTTTAGACGACTCTTTATCTGGGTTTCCTAATTAACACCCTCATCAATAACTTGGACCCGCAACTCCTTTCTGGATTGTCACCTTGAGCTTGCCAAGTGGTACAAGGAGCGTCTACTCCATTATCAAATTCGACCACGAGTTCGAAATTGCTGCCGGCTTACGTTAAGCCTGGACCAATTCAGTGCCTGCCGGCAACGTTTTTTTTACCACCACCCAGGTTAGTCTTGTTTCAACGTTTGTTGACAACCACGTTCGCCTATGAATTGTTGGCTGAATCGATTGTAACGACGCTTCAGATTTACAATTTACAAATTTAAACTACGCTTTACAAATTTAAAACATAATGTATTAATTGTTCATAAATCTCTGCTTTAAAAGTCAGATTTACAATTTACAAATTTAAACTGCGCTTTACAAATTTAAAACGTAATGTATTAATTGTTCCTAAATTTACAATTCACAAATTTAAAGTTTTGCTTAATGAATACGTATTAAGAATTTTGTAAGAAGTGCCCTCACGCCATTTTACTATCATTACCGAGATAACGGTTAAAACATATGACAGTGGTAAGCTTACTCCTTCATTGAATTGCAATCATATTTAATCCAAGAGCCCAAAAGAGGTTCACATATTTTTTGTGCGTGCTGCATTTTCAGCATTAGTTATATACTGTATTTAAACCTTGTGATAAACAATTTACAGACCTAATTACGATGTTGCAAGCAGCTATTATTTATTAACCAAATAAACCTAATTGTTGCTGTAATTTTATTTATTTCTCGAAATCTGTGATTTCTGGCGCCCTGTGTTTTCCTTATTACTAAAAGAGCTTGCAGCAGTTCAGCGGATGATAAAAATCTGCGACCCAAGGCCACCGAATTTGAAGCTAGCCTAGCGCTAGGTCATTGCGGTGAGTAAGAACATTTCAGAGCTACAGTGGTGTATAAATGATAAGGGGGTTGATCTGCGATTATACTACCATTGATTATAATTAGTGATAGATCGCAGGTGGCTTCTTTATTGTTTCAAATCTTTATGAGAACGTGCTCATTTCTCAATGAATTATTCTCTTTATTAGTGAAGGATAGTGAGTTTCCCTGCACAACTGTCGAAAATGACTCTGGTTCGGCTTGAGGAACTCTAATCTCGTATTTACCAGCGTCCGCATTTTTATTAGAAAGGATTTTGTTAGCAACATCCAATTTATTTTGAAGAGACTCTGCCACATAGCCCTCTGCTACTGTGGTGGATTTCCACCCACCATGCCTTTTCAGATCCAAAATATCGGCACCAGAGTTGACAAGCAGAGTAGCAGACGAACGTCTGAAGCAGTGCCCGGTGTATACTTAAATGCGGTTCTACGAGCCCTAACCACTATATATTCGGCCATTCCAATAATTTTATTTCCTTCACGTAAAAACAGAGTTTTATGATTGAACAAAAAACAATTAAGGTACAACATTTTCTTTTCGTTAAAACATGATAAGAGATCTTCGAAATCCTTAATCCTTAATCCGCAAATTCGGTGCTTTAATTGTTCTCCGTCCACTCGGAAAACCCTGTTTTACGTTAGTAGAGTAAAATTATTGAAATGGCCGAATATATAGTGGTTAGGGCTCGTAGTAAATTCAAGAATTTCGCAATTATCGCTGGAATTTTTGCAAATGTGTGCTTTCCCATAGGCTGGTTGAAACATTTTCCTAACTGATATCGTAAGAAAAAACGGGGATTATTGGATATTTTCTTTCTAATTTCGATGTACTTTCTTAGCGTTCCTAGGTAGTCAATATCTTTCTCCGTATTTTCAACGATAGCAAAGCTATGCTGAACGTCATTCTTTGTCTCAGTAACTTTTACAACAACGAATTTTCCATTATCGGTAACATCGCTAAACTGCATTTTGCAAAACTCGTCGGTTCTGCAAGCCCCCGCAATTCCCACAATCATGACTGTCTAGAAAAATCAATAATATGAAATTTAATTGCAGATACAACAAACTGTTGTCTTACCTTCATTAATAAATAGGTATCGTTAAGTGCCTCCTTAAAAATTTGACAATTTCTTCTCTATTTAGAATTTTCGATTTTTTCGGTCGATAACCTTCATTTTTCCTTTTCAGAAAACCAATTAGTTTCGGAAATTTCGAGATGTCGACGTTTTCGTTGTAAAAAATTGTGGTTTTCAGCATAGAATATTCACACCATAAACTGGCCGGCGATTTTAATTTTTCCGATCGTTCCAACATGTAAGCCAGCATCACATTTTCTGATATAACCCCTGCACTTTTCTTACGAAACCATTGTTTAAACGAGTCATAGCAAAACTCATACCTTTTTCTGGACTTGGATGGCAACAGATTTAAACAGGCGACATTTGCAGCTTCATCAATATCCATCTTTTTAACTTCTTGACACAAGAAATCAGAAAATTTGAGTGTCTGCCTAATTTTGTTTGCTTGTTTACCGTTGCCATTGCTACCAGCTTTGTGATTCGATAGGACACACAGCTAACTATAAAATTCTTATCACAAATGACACATGATTCGTATTTTGCAAATAATGTTTTCTTGTTATTTTAAGCTACTTATTACCGGTAGCGAAAAAAAAATTATAAGTAACACGGAATGTATCGACTATTAACATCCTCGGCAGACGACGAGCTTCGGCTCCGCCTCAGCTCGTATTCGCCTACCTCGAATGTTGTTACGTCCTTACATTCCTTGTTACTTAACTAACTATTAAGTAATATTATTGACATTATTGTAAAATTAATGTTACACTGCACATTTGACTACCTCACATTGCACACATTTTCTCGATCGTGGGTATACACCGCTCTGTATAGCATCGCGAAACTTCACATATGTCCAGTCCGTATAAAATGACGCTTATGTCATAATTTAGCAGGGTGACGTTTGTCTTACAATTTAGCAGGCCGTGCACAGAACAATACCTAAGGGCGTGGCTGGTTGTTGTAGAGACGACTCTTAATGGCTGCCTTTTTGAAAATTGACCACACTGTCCTTATATCGCCACTGTACCTAGAACCCGATTGCAGCGCCGCCTACCGGGTCCAATTGTGAATCTAAAACATCCAGAAACCACTCAAACACACAGAAAAAAATTCATCATCGGTTCAGCTGTTTAGGAGGAGTTCAGTCACATACAGACGTACAGAAGAATTATATATATAAAGATACAGTGTGGTGACTTGCGCGACGCAGTATAGGGATTTCAATGGTAAATTTTGAATGTTTGATTATTGGCTCCCTATTTTTTAAAATTAAGTTATAAATAAGTTTTTTTGTAGAGAAAAAAATACTGCATCTGTACATATCGGGTGATCGAATAAATTTTACCTCCAGTGTGCTGTGATTATTAGTATACATTTGGCAGCACTAAAGTGGATTGTCAGTCTATGTCAAATTCGAGATTTTCAGATTAAGTTTTGCTTTACTTTGTGTCAAATAACAAACAAAACCTAACCTACTAACCTCGAATTTGACAAACACTGATAATTCACTTCAGTGCTGCCAAATGTATACCAAAAATCACAGCACACTGGAGTTGAAACTTATTCGATCACCCAATACTATTGTTTATAATTTTCCAATTTCCGAAACCCTATAAATTATAGTTATTAATGATACGAGTGCGAAAACACAAGCTTAAAGTTCGAGGGTGTTGTTATGTAACGAGACGCAGTCGAGTTGCATAGACACCCGAGATACTTTAAGCGTTTTCGCAAGAGTGTCATTCAAAATTTTTTCTGTTGATCAACCACGTCAAATCAAAATCCTGAAAATATTTCAAAGAAAGGGAATCCATTGCTAGAAAATGTGTTGTCAGTAAAGTCTAAAGCTGCTTACCAGAGGGTTTATTAAAATTTCTGCCATTGGTGAGAAAATATTGAAAGTAACAAAGTCTTCTCGGTAACAGAAGAGGTAATTCTTGCCTATTTAGACGAGAAGGTAAGTCTGTGATTATTTTCATTTCCATTTATATTTAATTCATTTGATTTGCAGCAAGAAACGTCACATGCTTCACTTTGGCCGCATTATTCGATGCTGAAGTCATCTTTAAAAATGAAAGAAAACATGCGCATTGAGCAGTTTGGGAATGTAATTGCTTACCTTAAACAAATAAATGTAACACTTCAAGATACAAAATAGTATATTGTGATACGAGTTTTATAAGAAGCATTTTGTAGCACGCACGGATTTAGGGTACGACGAGCGAAGCGAGGAGTTTCCTAAAGGAGTAAGTGCTACAAAATGCCTTATAAACGAAGTATCATACAGTATTTTATCTACTTTGCCACTTTTTTAAGCAAAAAAATGAAAATTTTTAGTATTTTTATTATAGCATCGCTTTGTGTCTATTACGATACGCAAACGCGTATCGTAATAGCCTCAGTACGAACGCAAAGTAGATAATAGTAATTTACGATACAAGTGCGTAAAGCTACACTTTAGGCACGAGTGGGGTAGAGTTAAAACGCGAGTGAGCGAGCGTTTTAAGCCCCGCGAGTGACTAAAGATGCTTTACGCATGTGTATCGTACAATAGTTTATCTACGATACAATCTAGAAAACACGGTAAATATGAAAAAATAATTAAATGTAAATTAGGATTACCAGCAACCGATCGTAATTTTGCGTGTTTTAAAAATTTTAAAACACTTTGCTACTCACAACGTGCCTAATGAAATCTTTTAAATACGTTACTACTGACGACGTAAACTAATAAAAACATGTTATTAAACAGTCGTTTTACAAACTTAAAACTGCCAACTAAAAGGCACTTTTACACACTGTCGTAGATAAACGCATTTAATAAACCCTTATTGTTGCTATATTTGTTTCGTGTTTTAAATTTTTTAAAACACGTTATTCCGGGCAACGTGTTTTAAGCTGCTGTTTTTATTCTAGGTTTTAGATATTAAAAAGATGACTTAAAATATGACCAACAGAAAATAGTTATTAATGATACGAGTGCGAAAACACAAGCTTAAAGTTCGAGGGTGTTGTTATGCAACAAGACGCAGTCGAGTTGCATAGACACCCGAGATACTTAAGCGTTTTCGCAATAGTGTCGTTCAAATTTTTTTCTGTTGATCAACCACGTTGGTCACGAGTCGCTATGGATATGTTGTTTATTTTATACACGAAAATGTCAAAGTCAAATCCAATTCCTGAAAATATTTTTAAGAAAGAGAATCTATTGCGAGAAAATTTGTTGCCCGTGAAGTCTAAAGCTGCTTACGAGAAGGTTTATTAAAATTTCTGCCATTGGTGAGAAAATATTGAAAATAACAAAGTCTTCTCGGTAACAGAAGAGGTAATTCTTGCCTATTTAGACGAGAAGGTAAGTCTGTGATTATTTTCATTTCCATTTATATTTAATTCATTTGATTTGCAGCAAGAAACGTCACATGCTTCACTTTGGCCGCATTATTCGATGCTGAAGTCATCTTTAAAAATGAAAGAAAACATGCGCATTGAGCAGTTTGGGAATGTAATTGCTTACCTTAAACAAATAAATGTAACACTTCAAGATACAAAATAGTATATTATGATACGAGTTTTATAAGAAGCATTTTGTAGCACGCACGGATTTAGGGTACGACGAGCGAAGCGAGGAGTGCCCTAAAGGAGTAAGTGCTACAAAATGCCTTATAAACGAGGTATCATACAGTATTTTATCTACTTTGCCACTTTTTTAAGCAAAAAAATGAAAATTTTTAGTATTTTTATTATAGCATCGCTTTGTGTCTATTACGATACGCAAACGCGTATCGTAATAGCCTCAGTACGAACGCAAAGTAGATAATAGTAATTTACGATACAAGTGCGTAAAGCTACACTTTAGGCACGAGTGGGGTAGAGTTAAAACGCGAGTGAGCGAGCGTTTTAAGCCCCGCAAGTGACTAAAGATGCTTTACGCATGTGTATCGTACAATAGTTTATCTACGATACAATCTAGAAAACACGGTAAATATGAAAAAATAATTAAATGTAAATTAGGATTACCAGCAACCCATCGTAATTTTACGTGTTTTAAAAATTTTAAAACACGTTGCTACTCACAACGTGCCTAATGAAATCTTTTAAATACGTTACTACTGACGACGTAAACTAATGAAAACATGTTATTAAACAGTCGTTTTACAAACTTAAAACTGCCAACTAAAAGGCACTTTTACACACTGTCGTAGATAAACGCATTTAATAAACCCTTATTGTTGCTATATTTGTTTCGTGTTTTAAATTTTTTAAAACACGTTATTCCGGGCAACGTGTTTTAAGCTGCTGTTTTTATTCTAGGTTTTAGATATTAAAAAGATGACTTAAAATATGACCAACAGAAAATAGCTATTAAGGCAACTAGTGTTTTACAGAGGGTTTAAAAATCGAGGTCGATCATGTTAAAATTCGAGCAAAGCGAGAATTTTATGATCGACCGAGATTTTTAAACTGTAAAACACGAGTTGTCTTCAATATTTTTTCTACAGCCGAGGAGTTTGTTAGCTTAAATGCCCTCGGGGCTTCGCCCCTCTCCAAAGCGGCCGTCGGGGCTCCACCCCTCTCCAAGGGGGCCCTCGGGACTCCGCTCCTCTCCAAGGGGGCGCTCGGGGCTCGGCCCCTTTCCAAGGGGGCCCTCAGGGCTCGGCCCCTCTCCAAGGGGGCTCTTGGAGCTCCACCCCTCTCCAAGGGTGCCCTCGGGCTCCGCTCCTCTCCAAGGGGGCCATCGGGCTCCGCCCCTCTCCAAGAGTGCCCTCGGAACTCGGCCCCTCTCCAAGGGGGCCCTCAGGGCTCGGCCCCTCTCCAAGGGGGCTTTTGGAGCTCCACCCCTCTCCAAGGGTGCCCTCGGGGCTCCGCCCCTCTCCAAGGAGGCAATCGGACTCCAGCCCTCTCCAATCGGGCACTCGGGGCTCCGCATACAAATCGGTCCGATATAATAACTGTACTTTTAATCTTCACAAATAAGGTTTTATAAACTCTTAAAGTACTCCGTGCTTTAAATGGAGTGGCGTGTTTTATAGACAACATAAAGCACGCCGCATATGACCCTTGGAAACAGTTTAAAATCACGGCTGTAGAAAAAAGAAATAAAAAATGCTATTTTTGAAAAAATCAGTGGTGCCTTGGAAACATGTAAACAAACAACATGCATTTTTACTTTTGTCATTGCTGTTTGACGTTTATAAGAGAACATTAAATATTCTTCCCGTTAAAATGTATTCAACTAAAGAAAAAGTAGAAATGATAAAATGGTTTTATGCTGGAAATAGTACTCGTCAAGTAAGTGCCTTGTTTAGCGTAAAATATCCGAATCGGCAAATTCCAAGTAGTCAACGATTGATAGATTAATACGTAAATTTGAAACTACAGACACAGTATTAATGGTTATTTAACCAACAAGTGTGTTAATAGAGGTGATTAATAATCGAGAGATTTTAACGCGTGAGCGAGTGGAGCGAGCGAACGCGTTAATGAGCGAGATTATTAATCACCGATTAACATAAGAGTTGGTTACAAGACTTTTCCGTCAATCGTACGGTTATTAAAATCCATCAAAAATATTTATTAGTTTTGACATTTCAGATACATTTGACGTTTAGTACGTATGGTTGCCGATGCCAATGCCGGAGCAATTTTGCGGCAATTAAAATACTTGGCGGTTGGAAATCCACCTCTGTTGCCGAAGGATACATTGAGAACTCGATAGGTATAAAATACAAACTGCCACAAAAATATTGAGCGAAGCGTTTTCTAATGTAAATATTTATATTAATAAATCCACGGAATAATTTAACCTTTAGTTTTGACATTTCAGATACATTTGAAGTTTAGTACGTATGGTTGCCTATATAAAATCATTGCGAAAACGGGTCTATTAATGCATGATCTTTTAGACAAAATCATGCATTAATGAGTCGATATATAAACGATTGACGGAAAATAATTGTAAATGTAACAATTACGCTGAAAACGTGCAGCAACATGAGGAAAATGACACCTTGAATATTTTGGCAGCAGTAGCTGCAAATCCCAGTGAAAGTTTAAGGCAAATAGCGCCGAGTCCTGCAAATTTTGAAAAAACGCAAGTTCTGCTCTTACACACATCAAGAGTTGCTTGAACGTGATATGGAGAAGAGAAGTGCATTTTGCTTCCAAATTATGGAAAAATGTAACGAAGACAGGGAGTTTTTGAATAACGTTTTGTTTACGGATGAATGCACATTCACACTGCATAAATAATGAACTAAATGTGCAAAATGGTCTACTGAAAATCCACGCAACATTTTAAAAACCAGGACCCAATATCCCCAAAAAGTTAATGTTTGGGCGGGAATACTAAGTTATCACATTATAGACCATTTTTCTTAAGTGAAAACCTCACAGGAAAGCGCTTTTTGCAGTTGTTAGAAGAGGATATAGCTCTGGCGGTGACCGAAGTTGCTAGAGACGATCAAAAGATTTGGCTTCAGATGGATCGATGGATGGGTGCCCCGCACACAACACTCGTGAAGTGTGTGAAGGTGATTGGTCCAAATTATTTAATTAACTGGCCTGTTAGGTCTCCCGATCTTTCGCCCAACGGTTTTTTCTTTGGGGACATTTAAAATCGCAAATTTACTCTGGAAGAACCTTTCAAACTATTGAAGAGTTAAAAAATTGTATTCAAGCCCAATGCGATAAAATATCACAATATCAGTTAGCAAATGTGAGACGGCAATTTTACGACATTGTTTAGTAGTTAATGGTCTTTGTTTAAACATTTGTTATAATTTATTTTAACTCTGAGTTTTTGTATTATGATTATACGTACCATCAAAGTCATAGAAAACTGAGACAGGAAAATTACCCAGTTACAGACCTTTAATAACGTTCAGTCAAAATGCCACATCTAAACTACACTTTTCGAAAACAAGGATATCTGCGTATTTTTCCTGTCCATAGGAAATATAATCAGTTCCTGTCCCAGTTTTCTATGACTTCGATGGTACATAATTATGTTTTGTTATGGTATTTAATTAAATCCTGCTTCCTATAAATACTAATTTCTTTGATTTTTTCGGTTCCGGAAAATTATAAACGATGGTGTGTACAGATACTTACAGCATTTTCTCTAGAAACCACGAATACATTTTAACTATGAACAGAATTTAATAATGAGTTATAAACGTCAAACAGCAAAGACAAAAGTAAATGTACATGTTGTTTGTTTACATAATTTCAAGGAATCAGTAATTTTTAAGAAAAATTGCATTTCTATTTCGTTGATTTCTACGGTTTCGGAAAATGGAAAATTGTAAACAGTAGTATGTATACAGATGCAGTACATTAAAAATTTACCATTGAAATCCCTATGCTGCGTTGCGCAAGTCACCACCCTGTATACATTTCGCTTAGTTTTAAAAATTGTATTATTTCAAAGTGCAAAGTGTTGTTTTTGAATGTATTAAGCAAGGCTGCCATGCGATTCTGCGAACATGCAGTTGTGACATATTAAACTTTTATGAATTGCACTGCTAGTTTGTATTTCTTAAATTTTGAAATAAAATGTAAATCTGTTTAATTTGAGATTAAACACCGGCTTTCAAGCAATTATCTGCCCTTCCACTGTTTGTTTTTTCAGCATCTTATTTGCTATTTTCTTCTTCTTTGTGGCCTCATTACATTTTACTCCAAACCATTTACTCTGCTTCATCTCTGAGACTTTTCCTGATATCTCCTGCATGGCTACCTTAATACAGCAACATATCAGAAAGCTTTAGTAGAAAATAAGTACTGACAAAAACAAGTACATAGAGACAAGTGGAAAATAAGGAATAAATATTAGACTACAAAATGGGAGAGAAGTAAATTTTCAGCAAGTATAAGGTTTTGTATCGCTGAAGCAGTGCGAAATAAAACGTTAACAAAGTACTAATATTGGGAATCCAAAACTGTAGCTTCTCTGAAAACTAATTAAAATTTTTGTCTTTCACGGGTACAAAACCATTATCTTAATTAAATTCGTGCAAGAAAGAAAAGTGTCCAGAGCATTTATGCAAGAAAGAAAAGTGTCGAGAGCATTTATGGTGCAAAAATGTGAATAAAATGGAACAGAAGAGAGTTAATAGAGCTAAGGAAGTAAAAATACTGACAAATGTGAGACTGCAACCGTTAAGGTAGATTAGATACTAGAGAGTAGAAGCGTGGTGAAGAGAATATATGTGGAACACGCCTAAATAGCAACAGCCAGACAGAGTGTTATGTCAGTTTGAAATACGGATGCCGCTGCTATTGATTTCATGCCAGCGAAAGAGGTGTTTTGCGTTGAACTAGCGTCGATTGAAGGTGTACCCAAAGTTTGAGTGTGATGTGATTTATCAATCGGGTCCATTTTTGAATATATTGCCACCCATTTTGATTACAATAATTAAGCTGCATGTGTTTAAAATATTTTAATATCCGACCGCTTAACGAAAACCCGTATCTGGAACTTGTCGTCAGGTAATCGGTACTGCCTTCCTTAATCTGTATTGTGACATGACGTCACGCGTTAAGTAGTTTTGTATGACCGTACTAGGTGTCATCCTGTGTGATTTTTTTGTAAAGCAAAATGCACTACGCTTGTTTAGGAAAGTGAAAAACTTTTCAGGGAAAATAGGGGACAGGTAAGTTCGACTCCGTGCGCCGTGTGCGGAGATGTACGCTCTGCTCATTACACCGACGATGCCTATTATCAGCATGGTGACATTTACTGATTTTACTTTCGCAAGCGAATTCCTGCCCCCCACCCATCACGCTAGCTAGTTGTGTTGGTTTTTCTAATAGGAATTAACCATGTAACAAGAGACCGAAGAAAGCATGAGTAGACTGCGTGGAAGAATACAGCGAGGCCAAAGAAATAACTAATTGATGGGAAAGGGCAGAATAAATAAAAGTGGAAACAAATTACTCTACAAGCTAAGATCCCTGAGCATTTAATACTATTTTTTTATAGTTGTCGCTATAATAATTACCAAGTTATCCTGCAAAATCAACAAATTATTGACACCCTGTGTATACAATTCTATAATTTGAATCTCTTTCCTTAAATAATTCTAACAAAAAACTTGGAGTACGTACCTCTGAGCGTTCTTTAGAGATCGCTGCCAGTACTTATCAAAATTTGGGAAAATTTCCTTGGCAGTATCCTCGTGCTTCAGATCACACAGATCCGGCGCTTCCAAAGGATTATTATACCCTTTCCATACAAGGGAATCAAACCAACCGAACACAATGCGATTTAAAAAGCTCGCGCTTTCTTCCATGCAAGGGTTCTGTATACAGTTAAAGTGTAAATTAAAACATGTATTGCTTGGCCAAGCATCTTACCTGTGAAGTGGGATATTTGGTGATCTTTGGCGCCCTGTCAGCAAAGCAATTCAAAATCAGCATTACACATATGAGGAAATAGTAAATCCAGTAGCTGATGTAGAAGTAATACGATTCAGGGGCTTGTTTCCGAGCTTCCAGTATTTCTGTCCTGAATTGTGCAGTGCCACACACCACAGTGAGCAACCAGAATATGAACAACACGCCGGAGGTACGGATTCCATATTTACGGTTGTACAGTACAAATAGGAAAGTCAAACTCTACAATTATTATTGTTGTTTAAACAATAAAATATCTGTGACTATTCCCCTCAGATAATATAAACCAATCCCATCAATCAATTTTCAAAATTTTAACCAATCAGAGTCGAATACAGCGAATATTTTGTACAAGTGCAATACCCGGGTATTTGCACAAGTGCAAATTCGAGTATTTGAGGGAAGAAAACCAAACCAGCTAGGTATACAAGAAATTTCAGAAAGAAAATTGAAAACTCTTGAAAGAGGAATAATGTGGTATACAAAGGATGAAAGTTCTTCGGGGAATAGTCTTACAATATTTCCCTCGTGCATTCTGTATAATTCGAGTATTTCTCTCGAACGCTTTGCGTTCTCGAGAAATACTCGAATATACAGAATTCGCTAGGGATATGACTACTGAGTAAATAGTAATAGTGCATACTCACAAAGCTAAGTAATTTTATAATGGGACTATAAATGTCGACATTATATATGTCATAGCTTTTATCACGTGGATCTCCTACTACTGTTGCTAAATCGGTTACTGATAAAATTATCAATGCTGAATTAATTAAAAGTTTAGAAATATTAAACAAATTCCATGGTATATCCTTGCTTTTGCTGCAAACTATGTAGTACACATCTAAACTTGCAAAAATCCACAAGAATAAACACGGGATCCATACTAAAACCGTCCTCTCGAAACATTTCGTAAGGTCAGGATCGTCGGTATACCATGATAACGACGAATTCTACAAATAAACACTAGTAGGCATTCGGGCATATAATTTTAGTAGATGAATAAATATAGAAGTAGGAAAAACTTACCCAAAATGTTGAACCGCAGTAGTTGTCCATTGCAGAACTGGTAATTTTCGGCTGCTCCTAGTGCAATTTATCTAAAAACCGTTTATCCTTGTTCCCTGAAATTGAGAAATTGGTATGTAAATGTTGACCCCTGTCACTGCTCACTGGTAATATTGTTGCTTGTTAATCGATCAACAGCGAAGAAGCCTGTAGCCACTTTAAGAATCTCTAGTAAAACAATTCATTTGATGCTAGGAATTACTATAATTACGCAAAAATCGTGGTTTTGCACGAATATGCTGAATGTGGACCTTTTAACCATCGTCAAATAATCAAGTATTTGTACGAATTTCTAATTTGTTTTCAAGGTGTGGTTAATAAATCAATTATTATTATTATTTTTACTCTCCTTATGAAATGTTTTTGGCTGTGGGTTGAAACGGGTCAATTCGTGCCACCTGTATTTATTCAAAGTATATCTTTTCATTATATAATAATTAGCAATGAAGCCTGACAGTAAGTGCTCTTGTATTTATGCACGTAGTTTAATACTATAGAGTGATATTTAATGTGTACGCTGTCAATAACTATAAGAGCGTTGTGCCGCGCGTTCGTGAAACAATGCGCCGACCAGGCAGTTTTCACGCAAGAATAACCGGCCGATAAGTAAATTAACGCTGGACGCCTGCAAGAGGCATCATTCGCGCTCAAGTGGTTGAATATTGCGGATCAAGGGCTTCGCACCCAGATTGTTAACAAGTGCGGGTCGTCGCGAGTTCGCTGATTAAACTCGCGAATTGTTAGCAACACGAAGCGGACTAATAACAACCCTAAACATCGCATCATATATTGTGTGGTAGCCGGCATTATTCGCCGTCGGCTCATCGTGCCTCTGAAAGAGACGCCAGCACACAAAAGCAGCCAAATCCTGCCGCAGTTGCAGCCTTGTTAGAAGACAGCTATCGTTGCGACATCATAGGAAAAGCACCTGCCTTAGTATACAGCTATAACACTTGGGAGCCCTCAAAAGCCAGGTTAGTTAATAGCCATAATCACCGTGCAAGCGAAATATTATTGCACCAGCTGGAGCCATTACCCTTGTGATTGTTAGCACGGGGAATTACCTGTTGATCGAACGTCGCAGTTACGTCATCCCAACTTGCACGCACTATCTTCGAAAGCCGGTATCCGGTTATGAGCCTGTTCAAGAAGGAACAGCGTCGCGTTCAGTTTACTAGTGCACGCTATTTAACTTTGCGCCGATTAATGAACTTTTTAGTATCTGTTTGAACCATTTGCATATATGTAGCGTGTTAGCACTGTATTTTGCATGTACTTATATGTATTTTCTTGTGTGTGTATTGGTTTGCAGATTATATGTCTTCATTGTAAACTGTTTAGCTTACTATGGTAATTCATATTTGCATTGGTGAGTACAACATTTCAGGTGTCCACGAGCTGGCCTTAAACAATATTAGTTTGATTTCAAATAACATTAGCTTTCCCTTAGCTGCACTGGAAATGGAAAAAGAGTCTCATAAGCATACCGACTGAATCAGCTAGCGAACCCAGGGCAAAGTAAAGTAATAATTCAATAAGTGTAGGTGGGTAAAAGAGGGGCAGTGTTACAGGGTCTGGGAATGTTGAAAGAAATCTGAGAATAAATACACACTCACAAGGTTGTTTCATAAATCTCGTTTAGATTGGCTAGAACAAAGTGAATGGATGTAAGTAATGACACTGTTTGTCAACTGCATATTTAGATTGAGTTCTATCAGTACATTAAATAATAAATAAAATATACCATGAACAGCTTGTATTACATAACTGTAGGGATTCTGTTTATATTAGTTTATGTAATATAAAAGTAATTAATTAAAAGAAAGTGTCATTCTAACAATTGAGTCAAACTTTCCAGGTGCGCAGGCTTTCTTTAGCATAAAAATATAAATAAAAATTGATACATATTCCAAGATCAAATTTTTGAGTTACAAGAACTTACAATTGTCATACAGCTTCGCGTCTCAAAGTTATTACTGTAATTCAAGTTCGTACAATTTCTTAAACAGCTGTAATAATTTTTCTTATAATGATATCATCCTCTTAAGAAGGTCGAAGAAAGTTGTAGGAAAATTTTACGGTGTACATTCATTTAAAAAAATTCTTTGGGCAGATTTCAATGCATTTTTATTAATTCTCATATAGAACCAAACGCATAGCACCACCGTGGCCACCTATAAAAAGCTTTCACCAAGGGGAGATAGATATTAACAATTCGAGTGATTAGAGCATCAGTTGAAGATTGTAAAATATCTTTTAACAGAGTGCACTCAGAACAACCCAAAGTCTGATTTTTAATATGCGTACTGAAGTTGCGTTATATTATTACTTCCCATGCTAAGGGTAGCAACGTGTTTGGAAATAGTACACATTTTTGACTTTAAATGAAATTTTTAATAAAGATTGTCGATCAACAACGAACAATACATAAAGAATATCTACATTCACCAGCTAATAATAGGTAAAAATAGTTGAAATTCTCAAAATGTTTGGAACAAAATTTATCGATAGCCATCCTGTAGTAAAGCCTACTTACAATTTCACATTTTTTACAGAGAATCCTGAGACCAAAAAACGAGTCTTTTTCTCCTCACATATTTTCAACTTCCGTTGAAAACCTTATTTTAAATGTGTAGCACTGTACGTTCACAGACAATTACACACCCCCGAATGCACCCCGCATAGTTGCGTTTCTAGGTCTTACCGATAGATAGACGCTAGGCGAACTACCCGCTCACAAGTTTCTAACAGTGAACGCCTTGCTAATCCTCTACTAAAAAATCCTTAAAACGGTCTTTGACCTGCTATACAGCCTACAGAAATAATAATTAAAGACCTTCCGGTGTACAGCCAATTTGGGAGTTTATGTACTATGCAATCATTATGTATATGTCTATCTGTTTAACTATTTAAATTTAAATAATTAGTTAACCGCCAGTGTATGCCTTTCCGTTAGAGGTAATTCGCGGATTGAGAAGGGGTTTTCGATCAAGCTCGCTGGAAGCAAGTCGGCTGCAGGGTGCGCGATCAAAAAGTGTGGAATTCAGCTCGCGGACTTTAAGCAGGACAGATCGTCCTACGTGAGTTAAAAGTGTATGACGCCACAAAGCGCATTGTTATTGCAAAGCGTTAAAATGCAAAGCATCTACAAAACTGACAGCAGCTTTAACCCCAAGATGGAGTATCATATTTCTTCACGCGCAGTAGGCAGGATTCCTGAGTACAGCATCGTCTTAAAACAGGGACGGCTGCAATGCGATTTTTAATTCTCTCATAAGATTATTCGTATTATTTCCTATTAATATTGGGTACTTTTATATATGCTAGTTATGGTAACTGCTAAATGCTTGCAGACTCATGCAATAATGCTCCTAGCATTAAATGGTGTTAACCACCGTTTGTATTAGTAATGACTATGTATTCCGGGTGCTCTTTTATTTGATTTCTTATCAATTATATATGTGTATTATGCCCATTGTAAACAGATTGGCTTTTATTGGAGTGGAAGTGTGGAGTATTTAGTTTTATATCTCAAGCTGTGGTGGGTAGGCTACCGGAACCTCAACTAAGGATTAAAGGTAAGGATTCTCTTGCAAACTGAGCTAGCTGGCAGTCAACAGGACGAATAATTATTTAAACATTAAGGTGTAGGGGACGTCTTGTTTCAATACGACTTGCAATGGTGGGTTCAAACACATTAGAACCAAGAAAGCCGCGTTACGGTCTCAGAAGCTTTTAGTAACGGCGTTTCATACTAGACCCTGTCTCGGTAGAGACTATTATTTGTGTTTGTGTCTTGTACTACGTTTTGTGCTAACAGCTCTGACGAGCTGAATTCCTGACTAAAAGAAGTATTATGTAAAGAAGATTTGCAGTTTATTCGCTCACCCTCTCGAAAGATGTAGCTGTAGCTCATGTGTATGCATCCACTTGCCTACCTACGTACAGACAGACATATCTTACAATAATGTTTCTAGAAACGTTTATGTCTAAAACCTAGTATTGACCTAGTTTATTTCTGCATGATTCCCAAACAGGTAGTATTTCTTCTTGCATTGAAGGCAACTGTGTGCAGTAATTAAAGTTTTCACGGCATTTAATTCGTATCAAGGCGACTTTTCTTTCAATTTCCATCATTCACAAAGTGCTAGTGCTTGTTATATAATGTATGGTTATTAATATAATAACAGGCTATGATTAATATCAATAAGAAATGCGGAAATAATTGTTATTCAAGGCCATACCACAATACTTAAGTAAACAAAATCGGAATACGGTAAATAAAACAACAATAATTACTACATCGCCACTTAATGCACGCAAAATTCCCATAATAGTTTTTTGGGTAAATTATACTAGCAGAAATGAGGCGTTTGAAATATCGTTATACATAAAATAGCATCTCTTACAATATTAGGAATTGCACAATTATTTAAAGAAATTCTGAAATTTTACGTTTATTATGCTAGGTTCCCGAATGAAAGCTGATGATATTTACATACTAATAACATTTGAGTAAACTGATGCAACGATCCGTTTCTTTTTTATAATCAATAAAGCTTTAGGTTTACAGTATGGCATTTCGTATACCTGGAAATGCCAAAAGTGAATGTAAGTTTGAATTGTTTCACGCTTGGTGTTATATCGGTTTTCCTAGTTAAACGTAGAGACTATCCAGGAAACTTGTGTACTGTCAAGGTCAAATTATTGTAAACCTTATTCCTGAGCTTTCATGGAAATGATACTTTCCTTCGGACGGTACCTTGGATCTACTCTCAAAAATAATTATATTTAAAGTGAGCACATGTCAAAAAGGTTCTGTATCCTTGAGGTTTTATAAAAATTTAATTTTTTAAAATGAATGCAGTAAGTACATTAATAACCAAGCAACAAGTAAAACAAGTAATAAATTAGCTATACTGTATAAATGAAAAACAAGTAATCAGTTTAAGTTTTAGAAGAAAATTCAAAATCAGTCTGTCTCCCACAATGGGAGGAATATTTTCCACGTTGCAAGTGTCCATATATTTTTTCCACAACCGGGAGTAGAAGTCCGTTTCTATAGCATCAAAATTGTGACAGAAGTAGAACATTTGCTCCCTAGAGACTAAATAAGACAAAAATTTCCCTAGGGAGTTTTCATTATGACTGACACAACAATTATGCCAAATTCAAGGTTATCAGGTTAGGTTTTGCGTCAGTTTTGACACAAACTGACGCAAAAACTAACCTGCTAACCTCGAATTCGACATAATTGTGAGCTCTTGTCATAATGACTTACAGTGCCACCAACTTTAAAATTTACCATAGAGTACTAATTTTAAAATAATTGTAACTAAAATGTCAATAAATGACGTTTAAAAAAACGGGTTTTTCGTTTTTAATCTTCCTGCAACGTGAAAAAAATAGTATATGCAACTCGGGGAGAATGCTATTTTGCTTCAGCAAAATAACGCATTTCTCTCCCTTATTGCATAATATACTATTGCCCAATGCTTTTTGATTATGGCTTCATAGTGTACAACGCTATTTTTCCACATTTGTCCTGTAAACTGGCTTAAAACTGATAACTGAACACCATAAATTTGAAGCATTTGCTTTAGACGAAGCTTGAGATCTTATAGGTTTATTATAATAATTTTTTGTATATGCCTCAGCTAGTTGTAGTGGCATTGGTAAGGTGGAAATCGAAGTACGTCGCGTCCATAGGTTCTTAAAAAACTCCTCGGCAACATATATTTTGCTGGTAGTGTTTTAAAATCGTTTTATCATTTCCAAAAGTTGCTTTCTGGTACTTTTTTATTAAAATAAGTTTTGTTTTGTTTAACCAATCGCTCATTTTTTGTTTTGAAGAAGAAGACGTGGACGCTTTGTCGAAAAGTACGGAATGGTAAGAAGCATTATCGATGACGATAACACACTTTACTTCAAATTTACTTACTGCACGAAGCAGTTGTTCAGAAACTCATTTTACAAATATATTTCCGTTCAATGTTTTATGGCAATTCATAATATGTTCTAACACGACTTTTCTGCATGTCTGTATTATGTAGCTAAATTTGCACTTGACTTCCATTCTGGTACTTCGCACAGTACGTTCTAATAAAGGATACTTTTAATTCAACATAGTAAGTAATAGGGATTCCTTCTTAAGGGCAGCAATTCAAAAGAAAACTCTTTTTATTCAAGCCAATATTTCGGAAAGCGGTATTCCTTTATCAAGGCATCTACAATAAAGTTACACTTGTAGAGAATTACAGCAAAAAACAATTATGCGTTACTTACGAAAAAGTGAGTCTAGTACTTCAAAATTTAAGTTTCCTAGGCGTAACTGCACAAATCATCCTGTGTGAATAGTTCCACTTTTTCATGATAAGCGTATATTTTTCGTGATATCCCTTCTTTATTAAATAGTGTATGTAATAATCATCGGTAATAAGTGTATATTATCTACCACCCTTATTAGCGTTTCCAAATGGTTACACAAATTCGAATTGTTTAATAATTTTTATCTACTCCAGTGGGATAAGTAACTTATTACGTCACTCATTTGACACTATTTCAGTTAGGTAATGAAGCTCATTACACCACTCAGTTATGTAATGGTTTCATTACGCAACTGAGTTGTGTAATGACTTCATTACCTAATTGAAATAGTGTCAAATGAATGACATAGTGACATTTGCTTACTAAAATATTTTTGAAAATGACAGATCAGACATTTTTCTTAATACACTTTTCTCAATTTTAGGCAATCGTAGATAAAATTTTGTACAATACATGTGTGATAATGCATCATTAATATACTTGTGTGCTTACATACCTCATGCTACGCACTCGTTTGTAACTTACACACACGTATATTAATGATACACTTATTCCACTTGTATGGTAAATAACTATTACAACCGGATTTGTACTAATCTATGGAAATAAGTTCGTTTATATACGTAGTAAGAGTTATTGTAATACTTAATTACAACAGCTTTTTCTCTCGTTAGCAATAAAGTACGCTGTTTCTTGCTGAATTTATCCATTGTAATTAGCGTAAAAATTAAGTATAGGATTATTAAAATGACAACTTCACAGCTTTCATAAAGTCAATCAACAAACTATTTTTTTTAGGTTTATTGCTGCCAAGATCAGAAAATGAAAGTTACAAGAATGTTTTAAACAGGATGATGCAAACCTGATAGCAATTTGACAGTTCTTGATAACAGTTGATAAGTGTTGATGCGTGTCTCCATAGCGTTACATTTTACACATTGTTTTTATGTTGCCGCCCTAAAATATAAACAATACCTTATGCGCAGAACAGAAAATAGAAAGAAATATTGGAAACCCTATTGACCATATACTCGTCACTAGAAGAAAATAACATATCCAAGGAGTAATGTCATACAGAAGAGCCAATACCGACACTGGCAACTATTTGTATGTGCAGCAGAAGCCATGTTTAAAACAAAATGAAAGAAATAACAACTAAGAATATTGTTGGAGCGAAAATAATAGGATCACCTTCGTAGATAAGCTGATATAAAAGGGGAGAGAACATGGCGAAGATATTTAAAGCAGTACAATTTAGATGGCACGTGCATATAACCAGGACCGATGAAAGAAGAATGAAAGAACAGTTGGCCGATTTTAGTTCTTTGAAAACCAGACTCACAAGACGAACGAAGAAGAAATGGAAATACCATTTTATTAGAAGTGCTATAATTTAAAGTTTGCCTTATTTCTTGACCAGCGAAGCGGAATTAATTTCCGTCTATTTACTTTAAAAAATGTATTGTTAATACGACTACACTATGTTCGTAGATAAAATTAAAATTTGTAAAAGAAAATAGGATGTTATTACAATCTATATTAACCCATTATAATAGTCGATGATGTTTAAAAAGTTTCCTGAATAAATTTGAGTTAAAAAAAATTAGTAATTGAATGATAGCTATTGAAAGGTAATAGCTGGTTTGAAAATAAAGAGAACATTTAAAATACGATTGAAGAAGCAATCACAAATGCAAAATTCTAATAAGGGTAGACTTAAAGTAGGTGGATATCAAATAAGAATATAGACTAGAAGACATAAAGAATGAAAATATTGTAGTTAGGAAGTTTGTTTCCTATTATTCGAAATAACAACTTGAAAAATATGTAAGAAAATCGTTTTGGTCTAATTAAAAATATTGAATTGAACCCTCTTTTACTGTGAAAATGTCTTGGCTTATTTAAAAAGAATAATATCTAAATCTACGTGGTGTATAAACAAGTGAAATATTAAGTAAGAGAAGTGAAGAATTAACTACAGAAAATAATTGGCATGTGGTAAAACTTAATGGATATAAGAATTGTTATTTAGACGTGAATAATTGAAGAGTTATATTGGAACAGCTTTATTGAGAAGAATACATTTGATAAGCAACATAAATAGAAAGGAGTTACATCAATCTATTTGTTGTTGAGTGGAGAGTCCAGAAGGGCGTCTGCGAAGCGAGAGGGTGCATTTCGGAAGATGGTGGCAGAGACAGGAGGATATTTGGAATTGCTCTGTTGGCTGGTTGCTGTCAATGATTTTGGGTTTCGTAGTGTTGGACGAAGCTTGAGACTGGTGGTCTGTTCGTGAGAGCTGCATTGCAGCGAGCTGCTTAAAGGGGTTGATTGCGGCTAAAAGATAGGTTGCAGTCTTGAACATTGTGGAAGTAAAATATGCAAGGTGGATCTTAGAGTATACCAACTAGAAAACAAATAAAGACATTTTAAAAAGTAAAATTAATTAAGAAACAATAACTTACTGTGTTAGTTAATGGTATAATGTACCATTCCAAAGATTGGGCATTTGTCATTAAAATTTGAAAATTATTTTTGACATTTGGTTGACGTAAGATGTGACTGATGATTTTGATTGAAATTTTTAAAATATTTGAAAATCACTTTTCAGCACAAAGTTACTAAATAACCGAACCCAACCCTGTAAGAGTTTCAGGCGCTATCATATTAATACTTAAAAGTTTGCATATTAAAAGGCACAATTTAACTAGAGTAGGGAGTGCAGTATGTAAGTATGTTCTCCACACACGGACGGATTTTTATGAAAATTTAGGGAGATGTTCTATGAAGCTCTGAAACTATACCAGACTTTGCTTTTACTGCGTTGCGCCCTTCGACATCAGGAGGCCCAAATTCTCAAAAAAATGTCGAAAAAGAGTCATTTAAAAAAATGGTTCTAATGATTTTGATCATTTCCACAAAGATTTCTGCTGATGAAGCCATTTACTGTTAATATTTTCAGGGATGTAGATGCTCTCAAAACTGGATCATCCAGTTCTTTCAAAAAGAAAGGAGAGTTAGGAGTCCAGTGGCGATAACGTTTCTTAAACTGGAAAATCATTCGAAGAAAATCTTTTTAATCCAGATATGAAACCTATGAATATTATTCTGAACCTGAAGTCACCGATAACGAAATTAAGACGAACCAGGAAAATAACAAGCAGGAAGGTCGTAATTTTGATTTTGATCCAGAAAATTACCAGTAAATCTTGCTCACCAAGTTAAGAAAATGATCATTGATCATGGGACCGATAACTTTTCATTTCCAACTCCCACGTTTGAAGTTGGCGCTGGTCGGTTGAACGTCGATAACCGTATGTCGGTTCACTAACTACACAACCAGCAGCTGACTTGCAATTACTTCATTTGACGTTTTAAGATTATAATAAAGTTTTTTCTCTTCCGTGTAAGTAATTATTTTATTTACTAAAAAGTGCATTACCAAAAATGATTCTTTTTAGGTATAAATCTGTTGCTTTCTGCTTGGCCAGTGCACATTACAAAATTGTTTTTTCTTTAGAACAAAAAAATATTTCATAATTGAAAGCAATAACGCAAGAAAAGTTGACGAAGTTTGGATCTATTCAGTAAAAAATGCATTGTAGAATTAGAGAAGTAAGTGAGATAATGCAGGATGGACTCCACACTTCTTCTCTTCGTCCCTTGTCGCAACGAGACAATCTCTGTGTAAGGGGACTTGTCATGAAATTTTATGCAAAGATGTCCACCTATACCCCTATCGCTTAACAGCAATTCATGAACCATTACCACATGATATTCCTGATAGGCTACGTGTTTATCAATGGTTTTTATATTTGCAACAATCACGCTGTACCTACTCAGAAAAACGATTTTACGGACAAAGCTTGGTTTTATAAGCAATGATTTGTTAAACTTGGTTAAATTTAGAAGAATTGAGATGACAAATTATTGAGAAGTTTGAACAAATAAATAACATCCCTCAGCTTTTAGATGCAGTGAAAAGAGTCAGGAATATAGTTTTAAAATGTATTCAACCCAGTGATGGGCATTTTAATAATCTCTTATAATGAATTGAATGCAAATAATAGCTATTTAAGTAACAAGGAATGTAAGGACCTATTAACATTTGAGGTAGGCAAGTACAAGCCAAGACGAAGTCGCGGCTTGCAGAGCTGGGCAGTAATTAATTACTTTTTAATTAAATTACTACTTAAATTCATTTTTGTGTATTTGCCTTGAAATTGAATTACTTTTCAAAATGCGGTAATTGTAATTGGGAATTACCTTTTTTGTTAAAAAGTACTTGAAAATTACTTTTTGAAAGTAATTAATTACTACATTCAATTACTCAATTACTTTTGTGTAATTAAATTACTCTAAATTACTTTACAAGTATTTGAATTACCTGTGGTAATTGAAATTACCCGAGGTAATTGAATTACTTTGTGGTATTTTAATTACTGAATTACTGACCTCGATTGGGTGCCAAATCTTCACAACCCAAAAAAATAAGAGAAGTTACATATTAAGCAAACCCAATAGGGTATTCCCCGGCAATATAAGCCTAATTTATCTGGCGAGTCGAAAACAGCAACTATCGCATTTTCTACGACATAACCACGAGCAGTATTGCCAGATTTGGGAACAAGTTCCTAATTCTAGGGGATCTGAAGAGGCTGTTAACGACAAACTTTAGTAAAATGTGATTAGCTACTTTTCTAGGGTTTTTATGTACCATTTCGAAAGAATATTATTGAATCAATTTAATTCTGTTGAAAGCATCGAACTTTAATAGTGGTTTATTGTTTGTTTTTAACTCGGTAATCTGATCGCGGATACTATGTGTCAGATTTGCGCCTGAAAATTCCCTTATCATCGCTTCAGAAGGAATAATGTTTATGTCACGTATTTGCGATTATTAATCGCTGCGAATCCAAACCCCAGTCTTTGCAACTGTGTTGCCATCTTAGCGGTTTTACCGCTAACTCTAGCTTTTTTGTAGTTTGCTTCGGCGGGTAAATTTGACCAACAGTGGCTAACGGAAAATCTACCTTTTTAACGAGAACATGCTGACGGTATTTAGCTTAGCGGTGTATCTAAAAGCACACTACACACATCGTAACTTACTCTAAAAATTGAAAGGCCACGAACCAAAGATCAACACAGTAATTTGATATTTAGTTTCCTCCTTATCAGTTTTTGCGGATACGATCACTACTAGGTGTCAATTTACGCTGATAGGTCTCTGAAATGTATGTAAAAGGTCCACGCAGCACACTCATATTATGGGCCGGTTGCAGAAAGCAATGTTAAGTCTGGTGTTAGCTAACATCGCGTCAAAGTGAACAAAATCGCATCAAATTTTGTTTACTAATGTATTAGTTACCATAAGCATTTGAGATTTGATTCGTTTTTGTTCACTTTGACGTCGCGTTAGCTAACACCAGACTTAACATTGCTTTCTGCAACCGGCCCTATGGGTGATAAGTTATTTGTAAATCGCCTTGGCCCACACAACGCGTTCATACAGGGAGAAATGCTTATTGGACTTCATTTTTAGTAAGGATTAATTCAGTCGTCACTCGTAAGTTTGGTGCAGACAGTTTAAAAGTCCATCGTGTTAGGTGTTGTTTGTTGTCGGTTGTTCAGCAAGTGTTGAATTATAGGAATGCAAGTGAGATTAATCCCTTCAAAGAAATATCTGAATTTGCCATTAAAAAAATTAATAAACAAGGAAATAGAATGGGATTATCGACGTTAAATTCAATCCTTAGTGTGCGTTACGGTTTAAAACGATCTAAAAAATGTTGCCATGAATATAATTTGCCGCACATCTTGATGAAACTCGGCACAAAAGAGACGTATGAACTATGAACAACCAAGTAGAAGTCAGGCCAGTAGTTCAGAATCGTTAAGTATAGAAGACGTTGACAAAATTCTTTCAGAACTGAATGATTAAAATTACATTTTGTTGAACATAGTGTACATAGTGTAATTCTTTCAAAACTGACTTATATAATTTTCTTAAAGACAGTGCAGTACGGTAAAAATTGGATTCTTATTTATTACCTAATGGTAAGTTACTTTTTTTTAATTGATTAAACCAGGGAACTGCGTATTAAGTATATAACCTAAAACTAAAGTTAAAATTTTGAAATTATGTTTTCTGGTTTTTTGACGTTACTGGGTTTAGCTTTTTATGTACCACTTTTAGCGGTTTTTTCCTGCGTTTAGTGGTTTTTTTACAAAAGAGAGTTGGCAACACTGCCGGGTTTGCAATACTTCGCAAAGTCGACAAATAAAGTCGCTTAATTTACTTTTTTATGGTGTGAAGTACCGGCTCGTTTGAAAACTTTGTTCGTGTTTGGTTATTTTTTTAAGTGAAATTATGAAACAGACGTTCGCTGGATCGGAAATAAGACTACCAAGAAGGGTTCAACTTTCCTCACAAAAAACATCTATTTTGCAGATTTAGAGATAAAATCAGTTAATTTAAATTTTTTTTAACAACGTAAGTAAAAATTTTTGTCGTGTTTGACATTGCACATAATTAAAATTATTGTTACGTTCGGGCTATTTAAAATTATACGACAAACATGGGTTCAAATATTTATTTACAACAATGAATTATTACGATTATTGTTATTTACAAGCACACGAGAATTATCAAGCAGATTACAAATTAATACAAGCACTAACGAACTATCGATACATTTATTTATTTATATCACTCTTAAGCACTAACGATTATATATGGTTGTTTATTTCTATTATTTATGTTCACGCGTTTTATTTATATGGGGGCTTCTAACAAGCCTCGACGTGAGTTCGAACTGCCGCAGAATTATTTCAGAACTGCCTTGCGGGTGAACTCCGCCAGCTTATATATCACGCCAGTAAATTCTTCCAGAAGCCTCCAGTTAATCTCGGAAACGGTGACGTGTCGCGTCAGGGCCGCTCTAGCATCGACTGGAAAATGAGTCATTCGCGTACACCTGCGTTCAAGGCCGCTCGTCGGCGGCCTATGATTCACGCGCTGGCAGCCGCCTCTAGAATTTCTAGTATAATCGAGGCATCGGGGCAAATAACCGTCAGCCGAATCGTTACATTATCTTTATTTAAAAATATGTTTTATGTTTCGCTAATTCATTGTTAGCTTCATCAGAAACATTGGTTTAAAATATAGGACAAGGCGACATTTACTATAACAATCTGTAAAATATAGGTACATGTTAGTGTTTCGACTTGCGAAAGAATAAGTATCCTCAATTATGTTAATTTACCTGTCTTTCGTTTTCAAAAAATTTTAGTAGTTGGAATGGTAACATCTTTTATTGTTGATACGATCTCGTTAGATAAAACATTCTTAGTTTTCATAGTTTGTAGCTGTTTTTGTATCTGCTGTACAAATTCTTATTGCAATCACCGGTTTTCAACTAGATTTATCAGTCACCTGTCAACTTTCAACAGTCCCTGATCAACACCAAATTGATATTTTGTTTTAAAATTTCAAGTTACCTAATACATTTTTTATAGCTATTTGTATTACTAGGGAGTGAAATGTATCATTCCCTCCCGCGGATGTAGTTTAATTCTTCAGCGTTAGCGAGAACAGTACCTAATCAATTGTAATCATGCAAGGGAGGAAATTACGTTTTAGTCCAGAGTTATACAGGGCGTCCCTAAAAAGGAGGTCAATCCGTTAACCACATATTCCTCGAGCAAAATATGACGATTTAACTCAACTTACCTATATAAGTTGCTTAGTTTAGCCGCTAGAAGGCTTTAGAAACGATTAACTTTTTTAAATTTTTTCAAATAAGTCGAAAAATCTTTGATAGATTTTATTCATTTTTTTGACCATCGGTTTGTACCAGTAAACCACAGCTTTCTGAAGAATACACCCTAATTTCGAAAATTACAGGGTGTTTAAAAACTTCGTCACAATAAATTATCTATCCATATTTTTTTAACCCCCTGTATAATAACTACCATTTTTTTTTCTGACTAGTTACTTTAATTTAGAAGCTATTTTCTCTCCTACAAAATTTTAGTTGGGTAAACGGTTTAGCCACAAAAAATATTTTCTAAATTTCTACAAGCCTGAAAACTATTTTATTTTCAAGTAAACTACCCTTTTTGTTCATGATACGGCAAAATCTTATTAAGAAAAGTTGTTCAGAATGAGAAATTATGGCCCAATATAAAATTTCATAAAGATCTGTCGACTTAGATTAAACCGTTATTTTTTTGGATTAAACACATTGCATTTATTAAATATGTTCCACCCTGTATACTTAGGTAAGTTACATATTTTCGTCATGCAGCCTCATGTTAGGCGTATTTAATAGTACATTGTTCTACAAGTTAAGAAAAGTGAGAGTTTTTCAATGTTTAATTTACGAGCGAGCGAAGCAAAACGAGTGGATTAATTTATTACGAACATGGAAAAATTACTTTTATAACATATTCAGTGTACGGGCCTCGGCAACTAAATCCGCAATCGTGATAAAAAGCTCAACTTCAGTGATAACCTATGTGGAAACTAATATAAAAAAATATATACATTTGAACTCTCAAGTCGCTATACCTTCCTACTGAAGGGCTTTGTACTAAGGTATATTAGCTTTAATCGGTTTATTATAACCTAAGGAATCTATGCCAAATCGGTGTCGCATTTTTTTGGGACACCCTGTATAATTGTTATCCTTGAATTTATTTATTTACTTACATCTTACTTCAAAACAAACTAAACATTTTTGGTTTTGGTGAACGGTGCATGTAGCTACAAGAATTAATTATCAAAAAACCTTCAAAAGTGAAAGAGTATGTAGGTTACTATAGCTAACAAAACATAAAAATTAAGCATTTTTAGATTACGATTACGAATCGACACAACACTAATGATAGTTGCAACTTGCAAGCAGGTTCTACTAAATAAAACTACGTGTATGACAATAATTTTTATTGAAAGTAATTGAAAAAGTAATTGATGTTGTACAATTACAATTACTAAGTAATTGGTAATTGAATTACTATTTCCTGTGAGTAATTGAATCTCTGGTAATTAAATTACTGCATTGGGCGGTAATTGGTAATTAGTAATTAATTACTTTTTAAAAGTAATTTGCCCAGCTCTGCCGGCTTGTTGCCTGCCGAAAATGTTAATAGGCGATACATTCCGAGTTATCTTATTATATTTTTCCCGCTGCTTATCGAAATTTTCCTAGATTTTTGAAAAAATCGTTTTGTTTGTCACCTGTCACCAGGATTAATTTTTGTCAGTCGTGTTACCTTTGAGTGTCACATGTCACATAAACACATACTATTTGTAAACAAAACGTCTAAATCTGCATCTTGCTTTGCTAATTTTATTATTCTAAGAACTTAATAATAATATTAAGTTCCGTTGTCAAGAAAAAGCAGCAAACAAATATAATCACCGACTTACACGTTTTGTTACGAAAACTAATCCTGGTGACAGGTGACGAACCAAACGATTTTTTCAAAAATCTAGGAAAATTTCGATAAGCAGCGGGAAAAATATAATAAGATAACTCGGAATGTATCGCCTATTAACATTTTCGGCAAGCAACAAGCCGCGACTTCGTCTTGGCTTGTAATTGCCTACCTCAAATGTTAATAGGTCCTTACATTCCTTGTTACTTAAATAGCTATTAGTTTATAACCTCAGTTTACTTTTCTGTTTTTTGTTCATAAGTAAAGACATAATGTATTTATGTTTTTCTTTGCCTGTGGCGCCAAACAGGCTAGGGGCCCTGGGTACTCCCATATTTGCTATTATAGCCCAAATTGCTTCTCTGTTAGTGCAATAAAAAAAATACAAAACTAGAATAATTTTGAGTAAGTTTACATTATATGAAGGCAGGGCCGGGGCGCGGCCGTACCATTTGGAAATAAGGAATGGCGGGTTTTCCAACTTTGTACTTAAACAAAATGAGAAACTGTAAGCTTGCCATCCCCAAGCAAAATGTAGCGGCCATCGACGGGTTTTCTTATACAGTTTTCAAGATGAAACATATTTTCTCCTTAAATTCAAATTTTCAGTATTTTGTAGACACCAGATAAGTTAGTAACTAACTCAACTTATATACAGCACATTGTTTTTAAATATCAAAAATGTAGCTAACAACAAAAAAGTGTTATTTTCATTACTTTTTTAATAATCTACTACGTAATTACTAGTTATGTGGGATACCGGGATTAAGCCGGTTTTATAAGAGTCATTAATCAGACGTGAGCATACACAAATGCCTTTCAATCGCTCGAATAAAGAGGTTAAAAGGCAAAGAAGGAATGTAGCAAAGGTTCTTCTCGCAATTTATAAGTTTCTCTGCGACTTTCAACCGGTTTTTCGAAGTCAAAGGCCAAGCCGCGTTTTTACTACACACCGGATATCTAGCATAACCTTTTCAATTGCACCCGGTGTTTAAAATTCAAATTTCACTTACTCGCTACCGTAGTCTCCGTTGACACATTTTCTTGATTTGGCTTAAATTACCACACACGAAATTTTATTTTCCCCAGACGAGGAGTGAATAGAATTTAAAACATAATAATGTTTAAATTATAAAGTAGAAACGACAGCAGTTTTCTCCCGAAATTTACTACCAATGCCAAATTGCACGACAATGCCGGACTTTTGCATAAGGTGGTCTCTTCGGGGCCGACGATGATACAACACTGATTATAGTGATTATGTACCTGCTCGCTGGGATTTAGGAGACGAAAGATCATCATTTGTACCTTGTCTTACAAGTGCTTAAGAATAGGAAAACATGCTACTAGTTTTTCGCCAATTTTGAAGGAAGTATTGAATATATTTGCAATTTTATTGATTACTAGCAAGATACCCGTTCTTCGTACGGACTACAAATGTTTTTTTTCTAAATCTTAAACGAATTCTAGAATGCCCCCTTCTCCCTCACTCATACGATAAACTAACAAACGCTGCAAAACAATATTGTAAGTAAAAAGGAACAATATTCTTCCAAAATAAGTTCTCCATAACCCTTTTATGCTTCACGTATCCCCTGGAAATGTCTATGTAATTGTCGTTCTCCTTGTATAGATTGATAAAACTATAGGTTTTGTATAACAATGAGACTAAAAATAATAAATGTACTTATTAAATGTTGTTTTCATAAATTGTAGCAACATACCAGTTTTCACCACTTGGAGGTGGAATTTCGGAAATCCTTTTATTTTATTCTAAACTGGACACACGGAAAAAAATCAATAACTGTAACCTCTTTTTTAACTTTTTTTTACTTTTATCCCATTTTTACTCCTTTCACAATGAAATTTAGAATAAAGACTTTAAACAACTTTTTAAAGATTTAAAAAACACATACCCAAAAACCATGGTCATCAGGAACCCAAGAAAATACGAAAGGTTCTATAATTTACTCCTGAATCCAAATTCGCACCTTTAGAAGTTGATCTGTGCACAATCCTGAATTACGTTTTTATGAACTTGTATAGGTAACCTTTCTAAGTAAAAACCAAATCTATATATTATAGGGCCTTAAGATATATTGAGAAATTCATGAAGAGAAGTTTTACCTCTCTCCTTCCCTTTAGGGGTGGAATTTCGAAAACTCCTTTCCTAGTACTACGCTACGTAACTAAAGGACTCTTCTTGCCAAATTGCAAGTTCCTGGTACCAAGGATTACTAAAGATCCGCGTTGTCGAGTTGGTGTTTTATCTCTTATACCTATAGATTATAGCGGAATACCCGTTTCATACCCTTGTGGGTAAAATTTCTAAAACTTTTTCTACCTCATTTTAGTCTAAAATGCACCCATAAAAAATCAATAATTTTAACCCCCTACCCCTTTTCAGTTTTGCCTCTTTCTTACCCTTTTAGGGGTAATATTTAAAATAGTCTATATGTCAAAAAAGAATGTTCTAACTCAATAAATACAGGAGATTCGAAGAGTTCTTTAATTCACCCCGAATCCAGATTTGCATCTTTGGGGGTTGATTAGGGCAAAATCCTGAAATATGTTTCTAGGTATTTGCATTGACAATCGTTGGAAGTAAATACCAAGTCGCTATCTCATCGGGTCTAAGAGATATTGAGGAACTCGTGAGAACACATCCTACCCCTTTTCACCCCGTAGAAGTGTTTCAAAAAATCCCTTTTAACCCATTTTCTTGTGAAATGGAACTCAGCGAAAACAATTGATAATTTTAACCGCCTACCCCTTTAGGGTTAAGATTTTCAAATTCCCTTAAACCCCTTTCTAAATATTTTAAAAATACATCTATTGTAATAAAATGGGTCTATAAGCTCCACGTTGCGGGCCAGGAAAAGTAATAAAATGGGTCTATTAGCTTCACGTTTTGGACCAATAAATGTAATGATTGCTCGTTTGTAAATTTTCAATAAAACTCAATAAGTTAAATTGTGGCTGGTAAAAAGCGAAATGTAATAAATGATTACACATGGTTGATGCCCCTTTTATATTTTATTCAATCTGCAAAACTGATTTGGCTAAATACAAGGCAAACATGAAACTCAAATCTCATTGGGTTGAATTCATAAACGGGCTTTATTTTATTCGTAAACTCAGTAGTTCGAATGCCCGGTTCTTGGTAGATCAAAAAAATCCTTCCTTTGACAAATGACACAAAAGCTGCTTTCGCATTACACATTAGAGTACTCTGGAGTGCACCAGAGCAAGTTACCTCGCGTTCGAATTACAACATAATTTTTGGAGTAACTAACGCTAGTCTTCCTTCCCCTGCCCCCTTAAGCCCCATGAAAATTTGTGGTGCAAGAAGCCCTGACATGCGCTGTTGTGTTATTTAGAATCAGCTGTCTGATTTAAACGCCTTTTTGACTAAAAGACTAAACTAATCGGTATTTGTACTGTGCGGTGTACGAAATGCTTATTCTGCTTATTCTAAAATGAAATTGGAATGTTTTATCGTCATAACGGGGCAAGATCTGTTCGACAAAATCCACAATTTTCATTATTTTTATCCGCTGACTTTCACTGAATGAAACCGAGTCTCAATTTACTGTAATTAACAGAAAAAAATTTAATTTCATTTTTAATTATATTTCAATAAACTTTTAACTACGAATTAAGTTCTTTAAATCTATTTTGAGCGCAGTCTGTATGTACCGCGTTTATTTTAAACGTTCAATTCAAAAGCAAATTAGTTAGGTTATGTATTTTACGCGAGAGTAACCTAACGTCTGTTCGAATTACAAAGCAACTCACCCCAGAGTAATTCACCCCAGAGTCAATTGCACCAGTGCTAGTTGCACTCAATTCGAAAGCAGCTAAAATGTCGCTAGTGGCGACAGCGTATTTGAATGTTTTAAAAGTGAAATTACTGTGAGAAATGCGTCAAGTAATTATTCAAATTTTTGCGCTTGCAACATGCTGTCCATGACGTTCTTGCATTACATTACATTAACGTTATCTTCACTTTCTGCAGAATTATTTTGATAATATGTTAAATGAATTACCCTTACAGACAAGTGGTATGCTCGAATGGTTTCAACACGATGGGGCACCACCACATAATCAGGTAACAATACAAAATCATTTAAATGAAACATTCCCGAACTCATGGATAGGAAGAAACGTGCCGCTTACATGGTCACCTCAATCCCCCCATCTATCTGTTTTAGATTTTTATTTATGGAAAATGGTAAAAAATAGGGTGTATCAAAATTAGTACGACACAATAGATGACCTTAGAGAAGCTGTACTAGAAGCTTTTGCTAATATTGATGGACGTTTCATTAAAAAAGCAACAAATTCGGTTTTAAAAAGGTGTAACTTGTGCATTAATCATAATGGTGGACCTTTTGAACATCTTTAGTCTTAAATACTTTACTTACTTTAATTACGTTATTTTGGTACTACCTTATTTATATTTAAATTTTCTTTATTGTTTCTTAATTTATCGTTTGTCATTTTGTTTATTAGTTTCTCAGAAATTATTTTTATTTAAAATTGTAACTCCAACGGAATAAATATTTCACACCAAAATAATTGTTTATAATTTCGAAATTAAAAGAAAAATTTTAATAACTAATTTGAATTTTATTATTAAACGCGATGTGCATCTATCAATTGTTTCCATAGCCTACTACTTGAACAGTTCGAAAACGAAAAGAGCAAATCGCCATAATTTATTTATTTATAAAAATAACTATATCGTTAGAATTGTTGAAAAATGGTCTTTTTTATAAAGTCATGGCCGACTATGGTTTTCATTAGAAAAAACACAAGTTTGTGTTATAACTCAAAAATTATAGCTTAAATAAAAAAATTGGTTAGACTGTGTTATTAAGCACATAATTATCTACAACTGTTTCGTTTACACATTTTTTCTAAAGTCAATAATAACAGAGCTATAGGCACTGAACGAAATTAGAAAAAAAATATTTTTGCGAAATATCTAGTTAGCCTCGCATTTTTTCCAAAAAACAAAAAGCTCATTAAATTGAGCTCGTAAAACTGTAATTCTTTTCCCATTTAACCGTTTCTCTATCTCCAATACTTTCCAAGATCTCCATGCTAAACATTCAAAAAAACTCACCGATATATATATATATATATTTTGACTTACCCGTCCTAGTGTTTGAGTTACAGTTAATAAATAAAGAACTACTTAATTATTTCTTGTATTCGTAACACTTTTGTTATTAAATCAAATCATTAACTAACTTTTTGTATAATTGTTGCGGGAAATTAATTATTTGCATTTTAATTTAAAAAAAAAGTTGACGTAGTTTTATTCAAGTTAGCAGTAAAATTTGCAGGCAAATTTCGTTTTATGACTGTCAATGTGAGCGTTGAAACTTATTCAAATAAAAAAATTAAGTAGTTATGTGTATAACTAGTGAAAGTAATACTTTTTTCATGAATTTGCATTTTGATTAACGCAAGCAAATGAGTGAAAAATAGTTGCTTTCAAACGTGTTGTACATGTTATTTTTTTGCATAGTGATCTCTTGTAACTCAAAATTGTGTCGAAAAGGACTTCGGAATTTACAACTGTCAAATTGACAATTCACAATTTCAATAAAATAGTTAAAAAAGTGTTGTTTTTTCAGGATTTTGCGTAAAAAAAGTGGTACTTTTGTCATGATTTTTCGTTAAAAAAGACGACTTTCATGATCACTATACAAAAACTGTTTTTTCAGTGATCTACAACTTAAAAAAATTGAAAAATACGAAAATTTACAGAACACAAACAACGAATAATAATTTTTGAGAAATCAAATAAGGTCCACTTCATGAATATACTGCACTGGGTACCCTATTTAAATTGTGCCTTTTAATATGCAAACTTTCAAATATTGATATGACAGCGCTTGAAACTCTTACAGGGTTGGGTTCGGTTATCTAGTTACTTTGTTCTAAAAAAGTTATTTTCAAATATTTTAAACTATTCGTTCAAATCGAACTCCACTTCTAATGTCAACCAAATGTCAACAACAATTTTCAAATCTCAATGACAAATGCCCAATCCCTAGAATGGTACATTATAACATTAAATAAACTGCTCAACTACAGGTCTAAAGAGTAGCTTCAGAATGTGTAGTTCAAAACGTGACCACCGAACTTCTGTAGATGGCGCCAAGTGGACAAGCCGCCACTGTGCTACAATGCTTGGAAATTTTGCAAAGTGGAAAATCGCCACTTTCGCCAAAACCAAATAGCGCATGAAGGTGCTCGGGACCTTAGCAACAACTTTGCCCCCTTTCAAAATTTCGATATCTGTAGCCGTTCGAAAGTTACAGGCGATCCAGACGGACGGACGGACGGACGGACGGATGGACAAAACGTTCGCATAAGTACGCTGAAGCTACTAATAACTGACTTTTTAAAATGTCTTTATTTGCTTTCTAGTTGGTACACTCTAAGAAATCACCCGCCATGTATATTTTACTTCCACAATGTTCAAGACTGAAACCTATCCTTTAGCCACAATCAACCCCTCTAAGCAGTTCGCTGCAATGCAGCTCTTACGAACAGACCACCACGCCCAAGCTTCGTCCAACAGTACGACACCCAAAATCCTTGACAGCAACCAACCAACAGAACAATTCCAGATATCCTCGTGTTCTGCCACTACCTTCCGGAATGTACCCTCTCGCTTCACCGACGCCCTTCTGGACTCTCCACTCAACAATAGGGTTGCCAACTTTCGAATATAAAAAGGCTCATATTTTTTTGGGTGCCACTCCAAAAAACCCGTTTTTAGTCTATAAACATTTTTTTTTTGTGAATTCACCAAAATAATACTAAGAAGAGATATAGGAAAATGTATTTTATTTTTAATATATTAATACGCATAGAAGTAGATATAAAATCATATTAAAAGAATGAGTATTTATTAAAAATAAAGCATCAACTTGTGTCTGTCCTGTTTAACAAACACAATAACACAAATAAAAAACTAAAACATAAACCAAGAACCAAACAGTTATTCTAATCGAGTGCATACTTAAAAATCTGGTGTGATACACGCACAAAACTTCCTTTTACAGTGATCTTATAATTAGCCAAAAATTTGATTTTAAATTTTTAAGCATTTGTCAAACATTTTCGAAAAATATAAATTTTTCAAAAACGGTACAAAATAGAGTGTTAGTTCAAGAAACAAATTTTCTCTAGAATTTTAAGCTGAATTCAAAAATGTAATAATATACCGGATGTTCTATTTAAAATAGGAGTTAATAAAAAAATAGGAAAAAAAAACAAAATAAACCCATTTTAGAACTATTCAACTGGAAAATTACCTATCTCACATCAATACACTTTAAAAATGTAATAAAAATGTAAAGTTAAAAAAATCATTAGAGCCGTTTTTGAAAAAATCGAAAAAAACTGAAAAATCACAAGAGTAAACACCTACTTCCGGTTATGCGATTTTCTTCAAAAGCTTGCTGTCGCATCTAGATAGTACACAAAACTTATATATGAAGTTTCAACGCCATACCTCTTTCCGTTTTTGAGATATTCTGTTCACAGACAGACAGACAGACACACAGACAGACAAACCAATGAAAAAAAATATGTTTTTTGGGATCAGGGGACTCTAAAACGTGAAGATCTGTTGAAAACTCAATTTCGAATTTTTGGGGTGAATCCAATACTTTCTTTATTGTAAAAGGAAGTAAAAATCTGGTGTGATACACGCACACAACTTCCTTTTATAATTAGTCAAAAATCTCATTTTTAATTTTCAAGCATTTGTAAAAAAAATTTAAAAATTACAAATTCTACAGAAACCGTATACAATAGAGCGTTAGTTGAAGAGACAAATTTTCTCTAAAATTTTAAACTCAATTCAAAAATGTAATAATATACTGGGTGTTCTATTTAAAATAGGAGTTAATAAACAAAATAAACCCATTTTAGAGGTATTCAACTTGAAAGTCGCCTATCTCTCATCAATACACATTAAAAATGTAATAACAATGTAAAGTTTGAAAAAATCGTAAAACGTCATGTGACTTATTTGCATTGGTCCTATAATCCGTTCACGATCTTTTTGGGTCAAGTGAGGCTATGACCATCTAGTAATTTTGTTGGCAGAACCTCTGTTGCAACTAAACTCCCTCATGGAAATTGACACCTTTTGTGTTAGGTTAGGTTGTTTTCAGTTTAAGGTTATATTTTCTGAATAGGTACATTGTTGCCGGATATTCTCTAGTCTCCACATCCACTCGCGTTCTTTTAAATTTGGATGTCCTTTTTAAATTAGAAGTAGCATCGTTTAATGGATTTTTTTTGTAACAAAATTATTTTGGGCATTTTGACTTTTCCTTTGACGAAAATTAAAATTATTTTTACACATTTAATAAATCATTTATTTTCTTAAGAATATTAAAATAATAAATCTGGGAATGTGGTGGCAAGAAAATGTCGAACAGACACTGACAGAAAAAAAATGTTGCATCCGCTATATCATCTAATCAGTTAGTCCAACATGAAAAGAAAAAATCATAGCCAACTCTGTCCCAAAAAGGTCGTGAACGGCTTATACGGGAGTCGGCAACTAAGTCCACATTCGTATTAAAAAAGTAAACTTCAGTGTCTTGGTATACAAATTACTATTAAGCGTTAAATGGGACATATTTTTATTTTGAATATTAGTTTTTTAAGGTATTGATACATTTTTTGGTTTTAAAGGACATTTAGCGTCCTTTGACACCTTATTAAAGGACAAAGGACTTTATTTTGAAATAAAGGACTGTCCTTTCAAATAAAGGACGGTTGGCAACCCTACTCAACAACAAATAGATTGATGTAACCCCTTTCTATTTATGTTATTTGTCAAATGTATTCTTCTCAATAAAGCTGTTCCAATATAACTCTTCAATTATTCACTTGTAAATAACAATTCTTGTATTCATTAAGTTTTACCACATGCCAATTATCTTCTGTAGTTAATTCTTTACTTCTCTGACTTACTTTTTAATATTATATTTGTTTAGAACAGCTGTTTTTTAGGTATATATATATATAGTTCAGGAAAATTAGTCAGCTAAGAAACGTTAAAGATATTATTATAAGAAGACTAGCAGTCCAGTGAGACAAATGTCTCATTTAATAAAACAAAAAAGACCGTCCCGGACGGACGGAAATCACGTGATTTCTCGAAAACTAGAAGTGTCACGTGACTGAAATTCGGTTCCTGACCTGACATATAACTTTCATAACTTTTTTCTCTATCTCTTACGGTTTGGCTGCTGAAACAGCGTCCCGGACGGACCAGCGTCCCGGACGGGCGGTAATCACGTGATTTCTCGAAAACCGGAAGTGTCACGTGACTTAAATTCGGTTCCTGACCTGACATGACCATTCCAAACATATAACTTTTATAACTTTTTTCTCTATCTCTTACGGTTTGGCTGTTGAAACAGCGTCCCAGACAAAACAGCGTCCCGGACGGGCGGAAATCACGTGATTTCTCGAAAACCGGAAGTGTCACGTGACTGAAATTCTGTTCCTGACCTGACATGAGCATTCCAAACATATAACTTTAATAACTTTTTTCTCTATCTCTTACGGTTTGGCTGCTGAAACAGCGTCCCAGACAAAACAGCGTCCCAGACAGACACGTCTATTAGATAAAGGATAATTAGCTGACTAATTTTCCTGAACCATATATTTACTTTTTAATATTTCACTTTTTTATATACCACGTAGATTTAGGTATTATCCTTCTTAAATAAGCCAAGACATTTTCACAGTAAAACAGGGTTAAATTCAATATTTTTAATTAGACCAAAACGATTTTCTTACATATTTTTCAAGTTGTTATTTCTATTAATCGGAAACAAACTTCATAACTACTACATTTTCATTCTTTATGCCTTCTAGTCTATATTCGTATTTGATATCTACCTACTTTAATTCTATCCTTATAAGAATTTTGCATTTGTCATTGCTTCTTCAACCGTATTTTTAAATATTCTCTTTATTTTCAAACCCACTGTAACCTTTCAATAGCTATCATCCTTTATCTAATAGACGTGTCCGTCCGGGACGCTGTTTCAGCAGCCAAACCGTAAGAGATAGAGAAAAAAGTTATATGTTTGGAATGGTCATGTCAGGTCAGGAACCGAATTTCAGTCTCTAACACTAATTATTTACTTAATTATCCTAATCCGAACTTTTTAGGTTAGATTCTAGGCAAATTTTATCAAGGCGAATGCGACTGGTAGTTTGCTACCAACAATGACGTCATATACGTACGTGTGGTGAATACGCGTTCTATTTGCAAAACGGTCTTTTTTGTTTTATTAAATGAGACATTTGTCTCACTGGACTGCTAGTTCAATTACTAATTTGCTTTAACTCAGATTTATTCGGAAAACTGTTTAAACATCATTGATTATTATAATGGGTTGATATGGATTGTAATAACATCCCATTTTCTTTTACAAATTTTAATTTTATCTACGAACATAGTATAGTCGTATCATAAAATACAAAATCCAATTAGATGTATCCAAATATGGAAGGATAATGGCACACAATTATCTAATTTTAGATTACTATTATAATTTACAGAGTAAATAAATAAAATTAACTGTAGTAAACAAAGAGAACAACATTATCTCAGAAGACAAACTGCTTATAAGCTCATTAAAATGTATAATAATTAATTAGTCAGAAATCAGGGACCATAAATTCGATCACAGGGTGTGCGCTCAAAGATATAGTTTAAAAAAAATGTACACTATCTGGAATGACCTAGCGGATCTACATGTGAGGGCTCCATTCTGTTTGCGATTGCAAAAACGCAGAAAAAAAAATTTCCGATTTTTTATACTAGTGGAAAGCTTATTATATCTATATTCCGATTATGTCAAATTAATCTTAATAAAAATAATAATTACTAAGTCTTTTGTTTTGAATTGTAAAAAATAGCAGCTTGAGCATGTGGATGGTTGACCGCAATAGGGTCCAAGGCCGAGTTCCAGATGTCCACTCAAAACATTTGCAGCTGACGACGTCAGTTTACAGCAGTGATTCCCAAAGTGGGCGATACCGCCCCCCCAAGGGGGCGATAGTAGCTTCGGGTGCATTTGGGGGGCGGTGAATAAAAATAAGGGGGCGGTGAAAGCTTAGAGAAGGAAGAGAAGATACGAAGATTTAGAAAAACCGTTCGTACATATTTCATCTGTTGTGTAATATAGTGTAACATTATTTTCCAAATAAACACACAAAATACAAGTTACAGATTTATTTATTCCATAAAGACTATTTACCATTATTAAAATTCGTTTTCTACGACCACCACTAAAAGTAGGCCTTTTAGTGCTAGCTTGTTTCACTAAAAGTGACGTTTTATAATTTAGCGTGTTTAAAATGAGATCAGCTGTTTACTTTTAGCACATGTGTTATAAAGTGAAGTGATGTTATAAAACTACAATTTCGAACTGGAAGTGAGGTTGTAAAGTTATTCTAGTTACTTCTTGCGATAGAGGTAAAGTATTTTTTATATAATTAAAGCGTTATGTAATAAATAAAGTCAGATGTGTACTATTTTAATTACTTTTGATAACTGACTTTGACAGTACTGGCTCCACAAACATTCACCTGCCCGTCAAGGCAATCTCTTTATTATGACATAAATTATAACTGTCATAAATGCAAACCTTTGTTAAATCGACATTTATGGATTAAATACCAAAATTTAACGTCGTAGAAAAAATATTGTATGCAAACTCGTGCTAAAAGTGTTATTGCCTCAGCCTTCGGCTTCCTTTTATAATTTTCATGTCTCGTGCATAAACATCAACTTTTAGCACTTGTGGCATAAATAGCTATTATTCTCCGTTTCTTTAATTTTACTTTACCACACCCTTTAATACACCATACACAAAGTAAATACCATTATAATAAAGGGTTTTTATTACGTATTCAAATTTGCTTTTACTCAAAACACAGGTTAGACATTCGAAAAAAAATCGGCTATTTTAAAAATATCATTTTCGCTAGTAATAGTAATTTATACCAAATTTCTATTTTTATTATAACATTTCATAATTGACTTTTTCAGATAATCATTTGAGTTTGGCTTTCACTTTGGTTATTCCGATGGTCAGCTAATGCAAATTAAAATCTAAGTTCTGATGTTACCAAACAACTATCCCAACTAAATCAACTTATATTGTCGCACCTTTTTAATAAACTATTCACAATTTAACAGTAATTATATCTAATGTATCATTCACTGAACAATTCTCAAATGTTTATGTTGTATAAATCCCCTCTTGTAATTTTTAATTGCTAATTAATTTATTCTTTCAAAGTAATTTCCTACCTAGAAATACTCTTATAGATAATTATCAGTACTACAATATCCTTCTGTTTGTTCGCTTAAAGAATATAGATTTTCAGGGGGCATTGAGTAATTTTTTTCTGAAAAGGGGGCGGTAGGCCAAATAAGTTTGGGAACCACTGGTTACAGTAACCCTTTACAAAGATTTTAAATGCCCGTTACCTTTTAAGACGGGAAGCCGTATAAATTCACAAATTGCAAAACCTTTAAATACATGGGAAACTCATATTCGCGCGAGCTGTGTTTCGCATTATAGTGTGCTATTTATTTTGTTTTGCAATTGCAATTACAAAGAAATAGGTATATAAACAACGAAATTAAATAAAACCACGATAAAAACAAATAATTGCTATATTTCAAAGCAATGATTGCTTGATGCAAACGTATCAAGAATTATGTACTTATTTCTAAAATCGGCGTATTTTCAATGTAATGGCTAAGAGACAATGAGAAATTTTGTCTATCTGGGTGTAAACCAAGTTATTATCTTTCGAAGGTTGTGTTAACCTTGACACATTGCACGCCAGTTTGAAGGAAAGGATTCTAGAATCATGGTTTTGCTCTTAGATCGTCGAATTCCATGAGCTATGTTTAACTGGAATACCTACCGTCAGATGGCTAAGACCTGGGAGCCTAGCAGACGGGAGTTTTTAGGCTATACGCTAATCCTGCCCAGAGTTGAGTCTCTTCTAATTATATGCTCTTTGATGATTTAATTTCACAAGTTCAAAAAAGTGTTGTACATAAAAATATTTCAAAAGTGTATATCTAGGTAGGCTTATTACTATCAGGTACAGGGCATTCTACATATCAGCAAAAGAAACCTTTGTTATTTTATAATTTATACCAAAGGAGGAATACATGTGGAGGAAATTGCTAGGTAAAATATTATCTATTGATTGGCTTATTGTGTTTCTTTTTCTTATATCAGTTACAATAATACGCTAACATACATAACTATAAACTGTTTTTAATATGTACGTTTTTTATTACAGAGATGACAAATTTTGGACCGAGCATATGGAAAAAAAATTGTGCGAATTTTACATGAAATCGTTATTGCCAGAGCTAGTTGACTCCAGGAGATCTCGTAAAAAAAACATTAGATGCGCTTACATGCCTTGATGCAGCAAGTATGCCATCACTTTGGCGATGTTGTGATACACAAGAGGTAATTTCATTTGGCGATTAAAAACACAAAAATACTTGTATGTTATTTGTCTAAAAAAAGTGGAAATAAGCTTTTCCATCATTTTTAAACACGCCGAAAATATATTTAATATGTATATTTCGTCAGTCTCAAGCCCGAATAAAGTGTGAGGGGAATTGATGTGATTAGTTGTCAGTGAATTTTATGACCCCGCTGCAGAGTACGTAACTTTACTAATCATCCGCTGCAGTTTAAAAACGCTGCACAAATTGTTTGTTGTAAATTCGATGTTTAACCAGCAATAATTTTTTGTCTTTACTCTACTATGTTTATTATACAGAAAAACAAAATTTCACCAACTTCGGCGGATATTATGACATATCTAACTTCTAAGTAAAATCAGCATTCAAAATGAAGAACGAGAGCCAAACAGCTGTAATCTGTTGCGTTTCACGGATTTCTAATCTGCTCGTTTAGCTGAGAACGCTCTAGGCTAAAATCCGTCTACCTGAGCAGAGCGCAATGGTACTGTGTTTAGTAATTTTGTTAGATTTAGATACGGTTTTTAAATGATTCCGGGTTTAAATGAATGTCAAAGTATATTGTCAGTATTGATTTTGGTATTAATTGTGTTTATTCACCCTTGTACATGACTATTTTCTAAAAAGTGCCACTCTTGTAGTTAATATTTAGTCAATTAAAAAAGCACATTTTATTAATTTCTACCTGATCTACATTGTATATAAGCACAACATATTCGTAAGCCGCAAGTAGTATAGTTAAGATTCATATTAATGTAGTCAGGCATCTTCCAAGTTGATTCAGACGGGCAGAAATAGCATTAAAATTTTATTAAATTTCAAATAGTCTTCTTGTAAAATGTGTTGCCTACCCCCTGTCCTTATGAGCCTTAATGATACAGTGCAAGCTTTTGTTGAGTAAAAACACAACCACCAATAAATTTACAACTATCTCTACAACACATTTTTGAACATATTGTACATAGCTTAAGTATGTGTTCCTGACATTCTCTTAGGGGGAAAAGTTTTAATGAACACGTGGTCTAAAATAAATTAGTACACTGTTTGTAAACAAACGTAAACATCTTTGAAAAGCCAAGTTTTTGCCAATACGCATCGTACTATTAGAGAAAATAGTAAAATACCGCAATCAAAACGTGAATGACCACTGAGGCGAAATATTACAGAAAAAAACATACTTAATAGAATTGAAAAAAGCACTAACTGAATGGAAGTATGAAAAATCATTCACGAATTTGGCTTGTAGCCATATTATGTACAAACAGTCCAAGCTCTTTTATCAAATGACTACACTGCACATCAACAGTTCTGCCACTGGCTGTTAAAAAACTTACGGTTGCTGCATTCAACAGACACAGAATAATAAACAAGGAATTCTTTTAAATGAATTACGTTTAATCGCAATTAAAAATTTACAGTACTTAGATATAAAACAATCACCTTACATTAGACCTATACTCTCCCATATGTACAAAATTTCGAGCAACAAAATTTACAACTTCCCGATTTACAAGATAAATAAATTAACAAATAAATAACATTAAATCACATGAACATGTCATTTGTAGTTTACATAACCTGATGAAAAAGCATTTATGGCAAAGAAATCACACCAAGCCCCACTCCACCTTCATGAACCATCATTGGAGCTGCAAAAGTCCACTTATCGGCGCAGGGATCATACACTTCGACTGACACCAAATTCGATATTCCATCATAACCGCCAACAGCCCATAATTTGCCCATGTTAGCAGTTAATGCCACCCGGCTACGCTGAGCATTCATTGAGGCTACGTATGTCCACCTGCAATACCCATGTGCAGTTTAAACAAGTTTAAAATCATACAATACTAACTTGTTGGTGTTTGGATCAAACATCTCCACTGTTTGAAGGAAACAACTTCCATCATATCCTCCACAAGCATACAATTTGCCACCTAGCATAGCAACACCTAGTCGGCACCTATATATAAAATATATTATAAGGTACAACTACCTGTACGAAATTATTACATTCTATTTTAATTAATATAAAGATTTTAACCTAAAATATTTTGCAAGATGTAGATACACTTTTAATGGTATCTTTACATGATTTATAATTATTGTCTCTTATATCTATATTAATTTCATGTATGTAAATTATCTTGTGATTCTATTTACCACAAAATATTAAACAATATTGTATGCTGTACGCAAATTTTAAATAAACATCATTTACTGCATGTGAAAGGGGAATTACAACTGTGCAAGGAAAAGTTTAAATTGTTTTTGAAAGTAAATATAAATAGTAACTAGTTGCGATTGCCCTTCGATAATAATCATATATAAACGCTCAAAAAACCAAAAATTAGATCAGATACCGAGTAGTCCTCTGAGAGACAACAGCAGTCAAGATGCGAAATTTACATCTTACTTGTTTGACCTTGAATTACCTGTTTAATTGTGCTAGTTACTAGTCTGATATTTCTATTTGTGGGTGCACCTTACGCGCAAGTCGCGTTTTAAGAACTATTGTGCTGTCTATTATATGCAACGTTTGCTTAATAAATCAAATGCTCTGTTTACGTCATTTATTGTCTGATGCCGTTATTGCTACCTTCTGTATTTCAGATATTGTGTTATTGCCTGCTGCGATTATTTGAGTTTATAAGTTCTCGATCTATCTGAGAATATTTATTTGTTGTAATTTAAAGACTTGTTGGTGCTCATTATATTTGGTAATTACATCATTTAAAGAACTGCACGTCGTCTTCATTGAGTCTAGCTGGCAAGCCCTCAAGTATACTTTGCGATATTTAAAGATATTGACAAATAATTCTAGCTAGGTAACAATATAATAAAACAACTGAAAAATAATAGAAGTACAGGCTCAGATGAAATACAGGAAGAAATGATCATGTATTGCGGAGAAAAGTTACAAAAGAAGATATACGAACTAATATAAACAATTCAACCGCAAAGAAATGACCAAAACATGCAATAAGGTGATCATTTGTACCATATATAGGAATGGGGAGAGAAAGTTGTGAGAATTATAGAAGCATAGCTAAATGTGACCTATACAATTTTAGCAACTTATATTAACAATAAAATAATACCATATGTAGAAATTACTCTAGAATACCAATGCGGATTTAGGAGATGAAGATCGCTGGTAGATCAAATATATGTGCTTAAAGAAATACCAGCTTCAAGTTATCAACAAAAATTCGCAAATAATTTAGTATTTTCACATCTGAAACAAGCTTTATCATGCAATTATGGTATTGGAAGTACCAGCCAAATTATTAAATTTGTTAAAATGACCTTACAGAACACGACAAATATGATATAGGTAAATGGAGAGGTATCACGAAAATCTGGATTAACACAGGGTGATTCTCTTTCAGCATTACTCTTCAATGTAACACTAGAAAATATCTATAAGTTTACAAGTCATTGAGCGCGTTCTGGTTAATTTTTGCGTTTATGGCGCATATTTCAAACTTCGCATGCGCCCTTCCTTGTCGTGATGGGTTTTTATGATGCGTGGAACGATAAAAAATTGCTGGTCAGCATCTTAATCCGCTCTCTTCGTTATGTGCTATGATTTCGAGCAGTTAAGCTTCCATTTTGGGTTGCCCAAAGTTCAGCAAGCTACTAGTTTAATGCTACTCTGGTGATTTTAAGAGAGAAATTTATCTCACATCAATTTTGATCGGTTCTGGTTGCAAGCTGTTCGAATTCATTTGGCACGTGGCCCAGATCTGTGGTAAGTTCATTTTATGCTTCTGTCCTACTGTGTTTTTAGATGTTCTGTATTCTATTTTGCGCATTCCTTATAGCTGCAAGTTAGGGGCCCAAAATAACCCTTGGTTGTTAATGAATAATGTGAAGGTCACACAGTTTCACGTTCATCTGGCGTCCTTGACACCAATTGCAGTGCGAACCCGCACTTGTTGCCCTTGAATACCGCATTCTGGATCGAGCACTCTTTACACTGGCTATATGTGTGCCGTCCGAGTGGGTCTATGGGCTCAACAAAAGAGTTTATATAACGTGCATTGTTTCCCTTTCTTTTAACACCATGCTGTATACAGTGATTCTGTGCCTTTAAGTACCGTCTTAACTGCCTTGCTGCAGGTCCTGCCTGAATTCCTTCAGAATCCGATGGGTTTTACATTTCTTCACAGTTCGCTTATCGATCTCCATGGGTACTCTTCAGAGCCCATTTGAACGGGTAGACTAGTACCATTAATGATTTTCATACTCGAAGCTTAGTTTAGTCTCCATTACCCTTTAAAATGCAGAAAAATTAAAAAACGTATTTATTGACGTTATCAAGAAACTGGAAGTGGGAATAAGGGAATTCGAAATTGATATGATAAACCGGATAGGAGACCCAAATAAAAACAGAAGTGATCGACCAATTAAGGTGCGACTGACAACACGTACCAAAAAGATAGAAATCATGAAAAATGCAAGAAAACTGAAAGGAACAGAAATATGGTTAAGAGAAGATTTGGATAAAAACACAAGGGAGACAAGAAAACAATTAATTCCTCATATGTTAGAGGCCAGAAAGAAAGGAAAAAGAGCCATTATGGTCGACGATAAATTAATAGTGAACGGAGAAGAATGGAAAATAGAAGAATTAGAAGGGGAAAGCGAAAACAAAGCAAAGGAAAAAACAATGGAAAAACCTGAATCAAACAAAGAAGAAGGGAAACAGGATAAAAAAAGGGGGAGGTCGACGGACGAAGAAAACGAAAAATCGCCTAAAGAAATAAACGGAAAAGGAGCAATACCCAAGAAAAACAAAACCTGGGAACAAAGTCTACTAGCACCGATACGGCTGCAAGGAGAGAATACAAGGAAAATTAATGAAATAAGAAATACAAGTGATGAAATATTTGCAGAAAATGAGGAACTAAATAGAAAAATAAGAAACAACGAAGAAAAACAAAAACAGATGACCAAAAACACAGCAATTGGTATAAAAAACTCGTAAAGAAACATAGTAAGGGAAGGAGTAAGGATGATGACAATGGCAAGGATAAGGCTATGACAAATTTAGGAAATGAAGAAATAGTAAAAGGTAGTAAAAGAAATAAGGAACAAACACAAGAAATAAATATGAAAAAAGTTAAAAATATAGGATGTTGGAACGTACAGACTTTAATGCAAGCAGGTAAATTAGAACAAGTCGAAAGAGAAATGGAAAGGTACAGACTGACTATAGTGGCTCTAAGTGAGATAAGATGGAAAGGAAGTGGAAAGCTAAAAACTAAAAATAAAAATGTAATTATTCACTCAGGCAAAACAAAAGAAGAAGCACATGAAAGTGGAGTAGCAATAATTATAGCAGCAGAAATTGAAAACTCGCTTTTAGAATGGGAAGGGGTCTCAGACCGTATAATATGGGCTAGATTCAAGGCTAAATTTTACAATATAATCATCATAAGTGTCTATGCCCCAACAAATACAAACCCAGAAGATAATAAAGATGAATTTTACGAGCAGTTACAAGGAATATTTGAAGAACTACAACACAAATTTAAAAGGGATGTCAAAATAATATTAGGAGACATGAATGCGAAAATAGGAAGTGACAATGTGGGAAGAGAAAGAGTGATGGGGACAGAAGGAATAGGGAGCATGAACGAGAATGGCGAGAGGTTGATAAATTTCTGCCTCACAAATGACTTGATCATTGGAGGAAGTTTATTCAAACATAAAACGATCCACAAAATAACATGGAAAGCCCCGGGTACGAATACAAGAAACCAAATAGACCACATACTCATAGGGAAGAAATGGCAGAAATGGTTACAAGATGTCAGAAGTATGAGGGGTGCTGACCTTGGGTCGGATCATTACCTAGTTAGAGGAAAAATAAAATTAAAGTTCAGTGCACATAGGAATAAGGGATTACACAAGAAACACTATAACGTGCAAAGGCTAAAAGATGAAGAAACTAGAACACATTTTCAAAATATATTAAGAAAGAAAACTGAAAACCTTAACATCGACACTCTTGGAGTTGAAGAAACTTGGCAAACAATCAAAAAAGCCCTGTGTGAAACAGCAGATACGGTGTTAGGCAGAGGAAAGAAAAGCCAACCAAAATGGATCACCCAAGAAACAGAGAACCTAATAAAAGAAAGAAATCGTATAAGACAAAAAATGCTACAATATGAAGGAACAGATAAAGAAAGGAATTTAGAACAAAAATATTATGAAACAAATAAACAGGTAAAGCTATCAGCAAGAAAAGATAAAAGGTCCTTCTTCAATGAAATGTTACAAGCAGCAGAAGAAGCAGCAATTAAAAATGACATGAAAACACAATATGAAATTATTCGGAAATTGAAAGGAACTAGAAAAAATTATAGTGGACAGGTGAATGATAAACATGGGCAATCAGTAAGAACAGAGAAGGATGTAATGAATAGATGGGTTGAACATTTTAGAGAAACATATAACATGAACGAAGCAGCAGGGGCAATGATCCAACAACAAGAGGCAGAAATAGAAGAAATGGACATAGTAAATCAAGAGTTTAGTAAATACGAAATTAAGGAGGCAGTAAATCGATTAAAAAATGGTAAAGCAACGGGCATTGATGGGATAGCGGCTGAGCTGTTAAAGGCAGATATTGATAGCACGACAGAATTATTATACGAACTACTGAAAAAGATATGGAGGGATGAAGCAATACCTAAGGAATGGTCAGAAGGAATTATTATTAAGTTACCTAAGAAAGGAAATCTCAAAAACTGCAATAATTGGAGGCCGATAACTTTGCTATGCATAGCCTCAAAAATAATGACGAGGATTATTCTCAACAGAATGAAAGAAGCAG
>CALNHX010008448.1:0-60569 GCA_940337035.1 Agriotes lineatus | reverse complement strand
ATGGAGCAGATTGTAGCCCGAACGCTAACGTCACTGGTTCGAAAACTCCACGATGAGTTATGAAAGCAGAATATTTACTTGCTCTTTCGGTCATTCCTATTTGCCAGTAGGCTCTTACTACATCGATTAGACTCAGGTATTTGGCCTTGCTGCATTTTTTCACACATGCTTTTATATTAGGAACAGGATGTTGTTGTGGCACCGTAATAGCATTTAACGCTCTGTAGTCGATACAGGTCATGGATCTTTTCTTTTAGCTTCCACAATCATCATGGGCGATGAATAATCGCTGTTACTGGACCTAATTACTCTCAGTTTTAACATCTTATCGATTTCTTTGTCGATAATCTCGCGTACCCTTTATGAGTGTGAATATGCTCGAGTTCTGATATTTTTTTCTGTTTAAAGATGGAGTGCCTGCCGCGCGATCGATAATGTGGCGGGAGGGCCGGGCTGTAGCTTTATCTCTGGCACCCATGGCCGTTGCTTCTTAAATTCACTTCACGGAACGTACAAAAATGCGGCTTGCAGACACATTCTATATTTGTAACAACGGATAAACTTAGCGCTCCAACGAAGTGTAAACAAGCTACGCCAAATGAGTGCCTTTCAGAACCGATAGCTGTAAGCGAACAACCCAGCGGTGTGCATTAGAAACCAGTAAATGCTTGTCCAAAACTCGGTATGCGCAAATTCAGGCGGAAAATACGAAAAACCCATATACAAGTGGGGTTGTAATTTAGAAAATACGCTAATTAGCTGTACGTTAGTACCAGACGTCCTAACAATACCCCGTATTGAATCTTCTTTCTCGCCCTTGTTCTGTTTTTCTTTCACCGAATATCCTTCTGAATAACTTTCTTTCCTAGATATAAATTCTTTGTTGTGTATTTTTTTCAGCACCCACGTTTTGCAAGGGTACAGTAAGATTGGCTTTATTATAGTTGTATCAACTCTCAATTTTGTGTTAAATGAAGTTTCTTGATCTTAACACTCGGTTCAACACCCACGATTTTGTTAGCACTGGCCATTCTTCTTTCCACCCCGTCACATTTATTAGTCACTCCTAAATATATATTTTTATGAACACTACTGAAGTTCAGTTCCCTAACATTTCGTAGTCGCACTATGCAATCTGCCTGAATGGTCTCTTTTAGTCCTGTTGTTACTTCCATAAATTTAGATTTATCTTGATGTACGTACTTTCAAACCATATTTCTCTACTGTTTCAAGTAGTCTTGCTGTAATTTTCATTAGTTATTTCTAATTTCTTGATAGCATGACGTAGTCCTGGCGCGTAGGTTATATAGATTGATTCTTTTCATTCTGGCTCCTTGTATAATCCTTTCTAGAACCAGTTTATACAATGTAGTGGATAGAAGGTCACTTTGCCTCAGGCCCGTTTCAACTGTAAATTATTTTGATAGTCTACCATTCACTACAATTTAATTTTTAGATCCTTTAATGTCATTTTGACTAATCTTATAATGTTGGTGAAATTCTCAAATCGTTTAAAGCTTCAAACAATTTCTTTCTATTAACCAAATCATAGGCCGTTTGGAAGTCAATGAACAACATGCTTAAAGGAATTTTGTATTCATAACACATTGCCATTACGTGTTTTGTTAAAAAGGTCTGATCAGATCTACTTACCTCTATTTTTTCTGAAACCTCCTTGTTATTCGCTTCTGCATACTGTTCCAGAGTCTGTTTTGTACACCGTGTCCAATAAAGAGATGCCCCTGTAGTTACTGCAACCTGCTTTTTCATCGTTTTTATGAATATGATGTATTATTGCTTTGTTCTATGTACTTGGCATCCATTCTTTTCATCATACTTGCTTTACTAGTTCGTATAATACTTGCAATAGAATTTTATCTCCATACTTTATATCTTCTGCTGTTATTCCATTCATGGTTCTTTTGTGTTAAACGATCAGCATAAATACCTCGAGCGGCTCTGCGTTCACTTAACAGAGCTTGGTGACCATTCTTTAACAATGTAATTGTAACTATTTGCCATTTATTTTGTAACTGAACTACGACCGTTCTACCGTTTTATTATTCAGAAGCTAAGGGGTAAATTACCAGTAGCAGAAGGTAAGATTTAGTGTTATAATTTATTTTGTTGCCACAGTTATTACACGTAACAAGTGTTTTGATTTCTTTAATTTTTGTCATACGTATCCATTAAACGCTCTGTTGGATTATTAAGGTGACCATTAAGTTTGTTTGGCTTGATAAGGCGCACTGTATTTCTATATTTCTTGATTGATGATAGTAACATATTACACGAAAGTTATAAAATATGGGGCCTGCAAATTAACTACGACAAAACCAAATATTTGGTGGTAGGGAACGAACCAATTGACATAGTTCTAGAAACTGGAAAACTAAAAAAATACAGAAATTATGAATATCTGGGTATCTGACGCAGCAAAGTCCAGAAAGAATAAAACAGAGCAAACAAGCCATGGTGGAATACAATAAAAACACACATTAAAAGAGGAATTTACAAGTCAGTCATAGAGAGTATTTTAATGTATGGATAGAGGTCTGGGAATTAACAAAACGTAATAGCCGCAGAATAAACACCGTAGAGATGGACGCAATGAGTAGAAGCTGCAGAATATCACGTATTGAGTATGTGAGAAGTGATGACACAAGAGCAAGAATGAAAGAGGGGGTAACTGTGTTGGACACTATTGAATCTAGACAACTATTATGGTATGGCCACATGATCAAAATGAGTCCTAAGAGGTGGCCTAGACGAATTTAGGAATGGGTTCCAAGAAGGAGCAAAAGAGGAAGGCCACCTAGATAGTGAATATAGGATACTAGAAGCCATAGACAGGCATAATTTACAACCAAACGATTAGCAAAACCGGCAACAATGGAAAAAGCTCGCTTTATATATATAATATGGTAGTAACATGTTTTATCATTTCATTTGAAGGGTACCATGGTGCATTTACTATTTATGCTCCTCGTAACTCTACATTGAAAGCGTCTTAGTAACTCGATATTGGAATTTTTGACTGTGCCTTAAAGCTGGACACCATATGTCCATATGAATTTTTTAGCATAGTTTTATCTTGTAGTAATAATTGAGTTTCCATGAATAATTGTGATTTTCATTCTATACATTTTTAGTTTAAGTCATGTATTCATTTTGCCCAAATGTGTGTTTTCCAGGTCAATCTCGTGTCCAAGTTGATTACCAGCTTGTGGAATTTATGGATTATTCAGTATTACCTGTGGACAATGCCTTTTTCTTAAAGCGAAAGTGCATTGATTTACATTCATTAATTTTTAAGTTTCGTTTTTGCACCAAAACTGGATATTACTTACACGAATTTGGAGATGACGTACTATCGCCAATAAAGGTAGCAATCGTATTTCCTGTTGTCATCGGTGAATAACAGATATAGTTGGTTGGTTTCAGCAGAACATTTTGTTAGGAAATTGAGAAGAAATTAGTTAGTGTTCTAGTTTGTTTAGTTTAGTTTAGTTTAGTTTGAATAGTTGAACAGCAAACATCACGCTTATGTCGTGCGCAAGCCTTTTCTTCTTTCTCCCCTTCCATATTAGCCTCTCGGGTGTCGGATTCGGGTTAGTTTTCTTTAGTCTCCTTCACCCATTTCTTTCATTCCTTCCTGGATTGCGCTAGTTGCTTCATTTCTTCCATGCTCTTTCCCCTTTCTTTTCCCGCCTCTTCTTCTCTTCCTGTGATTTCTTGCCCCCCATATATTTTTCACTAATTGGTTTTTATCCATCCTTACCATGTGGCCGTACCAGTTTAATTGTCTTTTCTTTATTTTATTTGTTATTGGTTCTTGCTTAATGGAGTCTCTTATTTTTTTGTTTTCCACTCCATCCCACTTCGTCTTCCCTGCTATTTTTCTTAAGTGTTTCACCTCCATTGCATTTAGCTTTCCGATATGTTTTTTCTGTATTGTCCAATTCTCGCTTGCGTATATTAATGTCGGCAATATAATGGTGTTTTATATTTTTATTTTTGTTTCCTTACATATTTATTTCTTTTTCCCAAGTATTGATTTTAGAGCATAATATAGTTTATTTGATCTGCTCATCCTACTTGCTAATTCTATGTATGTGCTTCCATCATCTGTTATGATGCTCCCCAAATAATTAAATGTTGTTACTGTCCCTATGTTTATGTTATTGCATTTTATTCGTGTGATATCCGATTCTCTCTCATTTATGAACATTATTTTGGTCTTTTCTATGTTTATTTCCATTTTTAAATCCTCTGTCTCTTCCGTCCATATGTCTATTAACTTTTGAATCTTCATCTTGGAGTTTGCTATCAGTACTATGTCGTCTGCATACAATAAAGTGTGAATTTTAACTGGTTACAGATTTTGATATCCTATTGTTTGTAGGTATTCTTTTCGTTCTTTCTCTAGTATTTCTAAGCAGTTTGTTCATGACGAATATGAACAGCAGGGGGCTAAGACTGTCCCCCTGTTTAATACCTTTCTTCCATTTGAAAACCTCTGATGTTCTCCGCGCTATCTGTACTTCCCCTTTACCCTTTCGTATGTACTGCGTATGATTTGGATGAGGTGTTTCGGAATGTCCATGTCTTCTAGGCTTTTCCATATTACTTCCCTCTCTATTGAATCGAAAGCTGCTCTGAGATCAATAAAAGCCAGTATAAGTTCCTCTCCGGTCTAGGCTTCGATCTATTAGGTCCCTTATTACCAATATATTGTCATTTGTTTGTTTTCCTGGCATAAATGCGGCTTGCTCTCCTTCGATCTCTTTTCCTACTATTTGTCTTATTCTTTTTTCTATTATTTTCGTGTAAACTTTGAAGCAGCCAAAACCTTTAATTTTTAAAGTTGATCAGGTACAGCCAAGCAAATGGTTTGTGTGTTTGTGATTTGAGCATATCGCTTCGAAGTAGCTATTTAGAGAAGTCTTACCGTGCTGCTTTGAAAAATGTAAGATTGTCGGATCTACTCAGCTTCCCAAAATCGCAGTCTACTAAGTTTGAAATTTAAAATCCTGCGTTATCTTGCAGTTTCGGGGGAATAGCTTATTGGTCTGTGATCTGATTGGAAGGAACCACTATTGTCCATCAAAGCTTTGTATCGTAGCCGTCCCCGCAAATCGAAGCATCCCTGACGATTTTTTTCTATTTATTGGGTACGGAATAACGCTGAATGCTCATAATTTTTGAACTGCTGCTGCTTATACTTAAAACGAAGTTTGAAAAAATTGTAGCCGTCCCAGCTTGAGTAAAACGGTTCAGGGTTTTTTCAATTCTCCCAACTGGGGGCAGGCTGCCGTAGCGACCTTGCGTCCCTCTTCAGTCAATAATGGGAATTTCAGGATGGGTGAGAGAAAGGAGGGGTAGAAAATGAAAGAGAGGCCAGGTAACCAGCTAGTGTTTTATGTACCTACCTAGAATAGGAATCTTTGTTTGTCTAAATTGCAGCTCATTTATATGATGTGGGCTTGTAGCTGCGAAATAAGTTTTGGGGCATATTCCCGTTTGTAATGCAATAACTCCTTCAGCGCTCTGCATTAGTATATCAATTTTATTTTTTCCTGTAGAATTATTTCGTCGGGGCCGGGCGTTTCTGTACGTACAGGTAAAGTTCTTAGAAATTATTTGGAAGCTCTTGTTATCTATGGTTACAGCTGTAAGTCTGTCGCGCTAAAATGTAATAGGCAATACAAAAATATCTGCTTCAAAATGCTGCCATATAAAATTTCACATGTAGACAGAAGCGAATCAAAGTTGACAGTGAGAAGAGTTAATGCATGCGTTTCTGCAACAACATTCGGTTGTATATTTTTAAAACGGCTAGTCGTACCTTTCCATTATCATGTATGTTAGACATTAATGGTGAGATATATTACAAGGAATATTAAGTTAATAGTGCATTTTAGAAGTGTTATTTTAGTTTGAGTTACTACTTCCAATTTTAGATTAAAAATATTTTTAGTTGTGGTAACGCAAAGGGAGGTATAATTATTGCTGCTGCATATTAATCAGACCCTTTAGTTTTGATACTTAATCAAAATTCACATTCATAGTTACTAACGGAACGATATGAGATTTAAATGGTTTCTGAGCCAGCTGTGTTAAAGACAGATTTTATCAGATTAAATACATACAAAATTGCATATTATCCGGGCTGTAAAAATTAGAAGAAATTTTATATTTGAACATATTAGGCAAGGGGAAGAGAAATAAAAGGAAAAACAGTCACAAAAGGAACAGATCCAAATTACTAGAAGTATCAATGGAAAACCCAAACAAAAAGAAGCAAACCAAAAGAAAACACCTAGAACATCAACACCAACGAAAGAGAAGGGTAACCCTACTGGCACCAATAAAAGACAAGGAAGGAGAAGTAGATGGGTCAACAGGAAGGGAACCTACTAACCTAGCAAACAAAACAAAATAGCAAAGTAAGAAGGCATCGGATACCACGATAACGAAAAAAGCTAGGTAAAAGGCAAATGAGAAGGAAAATAATAAAAACATAAAAGGAAAGCAGCCGCAAATTAAAAACATAAAAGCTGAAGTAAAAGGCAAGGCAAAAATAAGTCAGCTAAAAATTGCTACATGGAACATAACAACACCAAAGGGGAAAGAGGAGGAACTAACAGAAGAACTGAAAATGAAGAAGATACAAATCTTAGGAGTAAGCGAAACTAAGAAAAATGGACAAGAATACAAACAACTTAATGAAGGGTACACACTATACTACCCAGGAAACGAAGAAGGACAGAAGACTAAAGAGGGAGTTGGAATAATATTATCAGAGGAAATTAACCAAAGGTTAAGAAGCTGGAACCCAATAACCTCAAGAATAATAGCAGTGGCAATAGAAATAAAAAAGAGAATAATAACAATACAATCATACAAGAAACGTTAGACAACTACAGACAAACAAATGAAAATATATTTATTAATGGGAGACTACAACGCCAGATGTGGAAACGAAAAAAACAGAAGCCTAGAAAGTATAGGAGAACAAGGAGAAGCGAAAAGAAATAGCAAAGAAGCGAACGACCTCAAAATAGGAAACACGTTCTATGAACAAGAAATCAAATATACATTCGAAGCAATAGAAAAAACTGCAAGAAGCGTAATAAATTACATAATATACACAAAACAAATGGAACAACTAGTACAATGGGTCAAAATAAATAATAGTATATTACATACCGAGGTGGGAAGTGTTTCATTACTGTCGAGAGATTAGGTAGTTTACCGAGACGCGTAGCGTCGAGGTTAACTTTATCTCGAGACAGGGATGAAACTTTCCACCGTGGTATGTATACTATTTTATTTGCAATCATCTAATTTTAAAAATAACTACAATTGAATTCTGAATAATAGATATCTTGATGTAGCTAATATTTTTGTTACCATGAAAACAACCCACTCAATGTTTTGTTACCATGGAAACACCCCACTCTTCAGGTATGTAATATTTTTCGGGGTATGTAATAATTTCCTGGCTAGTTTCAAGTAATCATCTAGTTCCCAGCTGTTGTTATGTCATGAAATTGACACATTACAATGTGATTGCGAATAAAAACATTTAACTAAACACCCAGCATAAATTAGTAACCGCAAAGATTCATATTAACCTCCCAAAAAATAGAAAACACAAAAACCTATGAGGTAACAAAGATAGGAAAGTTAAAAGACTGAGAAATAAGAGGAGATTATCAAAGTAGATTAGAAGAAGAATTTAGTAAATACGGGGAGGTAAAGAAGGAAATGACAATAGGGGAGCAATGGATAACAGTCAAACCATTACTACAATCAGAACCATTGAAAACATGTAGAGAAAAGAAAGTAACACCACACATAAAAAGAACCATATGGTGGAACAAAGAGGTAAAGGAAAAAATAAGAAGTAAAAAGAAGGCATGGAAGAAATACTTACGACCAAACAAAGAAGAAGACAAAGAAAAATATATTAATAGGAGCAGAGAAGCGAAAGGGGTATTAAAGATAGCAAAAAGAAGAAACTGGGCAGAATTTGGAGAAGAAGTACAAAACTCCTTCGACGAAAACAACAGAAACTTATGGAATACAGCAAAATCTTTAAAAACAAAAAGAAACAAAAGCATTAAATTCGTGAAGGATCACAAAGTAAAAATAAGCCCAAACGAACAAGAAAACATAAAAGCATGTGCGTCTTCCCACTATGTGGAAAAATTTAAAAATAACTTAGACCAAATTCAGGAAGAAATAAAAATACAGGAAGATCAAAAGAGAACTGGAGGAATAACACTAGAAGAAGTAACAAAAGCGATAAACGAAATCCGAGTAGGTAAAGCAGGAGGGCCAGACGGAATATCGTCCGAGATGATAAAATGGGGAAGAAATAAAGTAATAGAATGGACGACAGTAATATTCAACAAGGCATGGGAACAAAACCAAAGGGAAAGAAATACACCGATACCATTATACAAGAACGGAAATGGAAACGATTGTGAAAACTACAGAGCAATATATCTGGCACCAGTCGCACTAAAGATATATACCTAGTAAGATATTAGAAAAGAGACTCCGAGCAGAGATAGAGCATCAAGACAGACCATTGACCATATAAGTGTGCTAAAGAAAATAATAGATGACAAAATCGGATCAAACAAGGTCTCAAACAAGGTGATTCCTTAAGCCCCCTTGTATTTATCATTTACATGGATAGAATATGAAGAACTGCATGAAGAAGACACCCAAAACAACTATAGGGTACAAAGACCTACAACCAATAATACTAGAAGCACTAATGTATGTAGACGATATAGTCCTTATAGCTGACAAGGCTGTGAAGATGCAGAAACTAATAGATATATGTACATTAGAAGCAGAAGCGATGGGAATGGCAATAAACGATAGCAAAACCAAGACGATGCAAATATAAATAAATAAGGGAAATAACATAAGATTTCACATGCAAGGTAAAGAAGTTAGAACCCGTAACGAACTTTGAATACCTGTCATCAATAATAAGCAGCGACGGAAGGATAGAAACAGAAGTAGCCAATAAAATAAAGAAAGCAACAAACATACAGGGTGTCTCGCGAAGTTCTCCCGGCACTTAAGGAGCATGTTCTTGAGATCATTTCAAGCAAAAAACTTCATATGAACATGTGTCCTATTCTCAGTATTGGATTGGTGGAGATGGGCCACACAATTGGCCGGTCAGATCTCCCAATCTAAATTCCCTAAATTACAACATATGGGGTTGGATGAAGGAGTTGATGTACAAAAAGAAAGTAGAAACATGCGAGACTTTAATCCAGCAAAGGTTGAACACAAATAAAAGACAGCAATGCTAAGGTAATGAATGGAACGGCAGGGTTCTTTTAAATTATTAGTCTGCAGTCATTTATTTTGTTATTTTTGATGTAGAAATAAAAATTATTTAAGATTAATTTAATTTTAAATAAATACTGAGAATAGGACACATGTTCATATGAACGTTTTTGCTTGAAATGATCTTAAGAATATGCTTCTTAAGTGCCGGGAGAACTTCGCGAAACACCTTGTGTACTACGCTATTATTCGGACGCTGTTAGGAAAAAGGGAAATAGGAAAGAAGACAAAGCTGCAAATATATACCATCATAGTAATCCCAACAATGACATATACAATAGAAGTACTGCCTACACTCATAGAACACAAAAGGAAACTAACCGCAATAGAAAGATACAAGGAGTAACGAAATGAAGCAATATATAAGGAACTTAAACAAAAACCAGTCACAATGAAGATAGAGAAAAACAGTTTGCATGGTTTGGACATGTTAGCAGAATTAACCCAGTTAGGAAAACCGAACAATTCTTATATGCTAAACCAATAGGAAAGAAAACAGCAGGGAGACCGAGGAAAACACTAAACAACATCATAGAAGAATTAGTAATGAAACACAAGATCAAATGAAAGAATTATCAGCCACCATGGACGTAGGCGAGTGTTGAAGTGTTGAAGGTGTCGAAGTGTAAAAGTGGAATTAAAGTGATTCAAATAGTGCAAAAACAGTAAAGTGGGAATAAATACTAAGGAAGGAACGGTGAGCGACGAATAAATGAGAAAAACAACTCGGAAAAACTCAGATAAGGGAGTAAAAGGATAAATGAAGTGTGCTTACCAGATACTACAGGGATGGCCATAATCAAGTACCCGATTTTAAGTAGCGGCCGTGTACAATGCAAGAAAATAAAAAGCAAAAAAATATGGGTAGGACATTTATTTGTATTTAAAGTTTAAGCCTAAACTCAATTAAAGATGATGTCAGTCAAATGACCGCCTCTCACTGCGATGCACATCTGAGCTCTTTTTACGGCATGTTCCATAACTCGAGTCAAGTCATTTGGCGTTAGATCCTCTATTTCTTGACGGATATTATGTTTCAGCTGCTGTAGCGTCTGAGAGTTATTGGCGTATACCTTTCCTTTGAGATAGCCCCATAAGAAGAAATCAGAAACCGAAAGATCTGGCGATCTCGAAGGCCACGCTAAGTCGCCAAATCGAGAAATTAATAGCGCAGGGAACATGTTGCGCAACATGACCATTGTCTCTCTGGATGTGTGCGCAGTCGCACCGTCCTGTTGCAACCATATCCTCCAGTCCTAGGACTTCCAACTGAGGTGACAAAAAGTTATTCAGCATTGCTCTATAGCGCTCTCCGTTGACCGTAACAGCAGTGCCTTCATCGTCCTCAAAGAAATATGACCCAATTACACCTTGGGCAAAGATGCCGCACCAAACAGTGACTCGTGAAGGGTGTAGTGGTCTTTCCTGAAGAATACGAGGGTTTTCTGTACCCCAGTAGCGGTAATTCTGCTTATTTACAAATCCACTTAAGTGAAAATGAGCTTCGTCGGTCATAATCAGTTTATGTGGAAAATCGTCAATTGTGTCGTTAAGGTTTAGGAGACTGTTACAGTATTGCAGGCGTTGTTGATGGTCTCTGGGAAGAAGCTGCTGTGCCACCTGGATTTTGTATGGAAATGCGTGCAAATCTAACTTCAAAATTCGCCTCAGGGACGTCCGAGACATGCCCAATTGTGTGGCGCGTCTTTCTGTCGACGTTCTTGGATCTTCTGCAATGCTTTCTCTTACACGCTGGATATTTTCAATTGAGCGTCCTGTTCGTGGTCGTCCAATATGCTTTGCATCAGCCGTTGTCCCACTACGCCGAAATTGTTGACATAAACGGCGTATTGTCTTTCCAGTTGGAGCAGGACGGTGAGGATAATTTCGGCGAAAATTTCGCTGTGTTGAAATAACCGATTCATTGTTTTTAATAAATAAAATTACTATTTCTGCACGTTCCTCTAGTGTGTATCGATTCATAATAAAACTTGAATATTTGCTCTGGAGAAATGTCAAAAGTAAACTAACAAAAGCTGTCAGATAAAACAATTACGAACGCTTCAAATTGGGTACTTGATTATGGCCGTCCCTGTATAAAGAAGATAACCGCGTGCAGTGTGCAGTGACGCCTCGCGCAATTAAGGGTGTCTTTCACGTGTAGCGACGCTTCGGGTATCTAATAAAGGTGGCAATCGCGTACACCGCCGCGCGGTCACAGCTGTGTGCTTTCCCGGGCTGTCTTATCGCAGCGCGCAGCATAAATAAATAAACAAAGCGCCTCGCGTATACAAAAAGGCGACAATCGCGTATACCGCCACGCCACGGTCTAAGATATCCAGGTCATTCGACTTGGATTTGTAGGCATACTAAATTTTGTCCTCATTCACAAATATTACGCTAGATGGCGGAAGTGTAAAAAAGGACACGACAAAGCCAACTTGAATTAAATTTAGGTAAACAATAATGGCGGCTCACAAACACGTCAAATATTGACATGTAAAGTGAAGTCATATTTACATTTTTTAAAAGTGTTTGAACTCTTCGAAATGGAATCAACACGTGAAAAAATGAGGGGTTATCTTGTAGTGTACGACGCCCACTTTGAACAACCGTTCCTAGAGCCAGTAATGCAGGTGGAAGTGAAATATGACAATATTTTTTGTAAAAAGGTACGAATTCAGCTGCAGTTTAAGATTTGTGTGTATCTAGTTCAAACATTCCTATGTAATTTAAACAATTTGTGTAGACCATAACAAGAGGGTTAATTTATCTCTCCTTGCTATATTACTGGCTCTAGGAATTGTAGTTTACAGTGGCCGACGTACACTACAAGATTACCAAATGAGGATGTAATGATGAAAGAAACAGACTCGAAAAACACCAGTGTACGAGCTGATAACAGCAAAAGTTCGATAGAAGTTGATCAAAATGGGTATGTTTGCAGTTTTGTATAAAATATATAATGCCACTTAGATATAATTATTTTCCGAAGCAATGGAAGATGATATCTAAACTGGGTAAAACTCCAGAAGAATTAACATCTTGCAGGACCATACGTCCTTTGAAAGCACTAGAAAAACTACAGTTGGATAGACAGCAAACGTGGCAGAAACACAATGGACTGAGCAGAAGCAACTTTAGTTTAAGCTACGACAGTACTACTCAAACTAGAATAGTAACTGTACAAATCAATTCTCCAATCAATCTGGTTGTACAGCTGTGGGACACGACAAGTAATTCAGATGTGGAGATATTACAAAGATTTCAAAACGAAGCACTGCACACGGCGCGCTGAATTGTAAACGTTTGCAACATTTATCTCACAATTCAATAGGCCTTGGTGCTACACAGAATTACCAACTTACAGTACTACATTAAAACTCAGTAATACTGTAATACAAGGAAAAAATTAATGTGCGGGTTCGATATTTTGGTGAAGTGCGTCATTTCAAGCCTACAAACCATTACATTTAATTTAGTTTTAATTTGGGTACCCGTTTTAAAACCCATAAGCCTGAAATTCTGTAATTAAGCAACACACAGTGCAGGTGCAAGGTGACTTAGTTAATAATAAAATGTGTCATGATATTCTGGGGCTTCAATCACCACATCTGGCAACTGGCGGGCGGCCCACACAGTCGCTTTAAAAATTGGGTACCGAAACCAAAGTTTGAAAGTAGGGAAAGTAAGGCAGTCGTCGAAGGCATAATGCTAACCATATCACCCAGTAAGCCGTTAACGGTGTGCCAGATTGACTGGGTTTCGGAAAAGATATTTCGGCAACCCTGACCCGCCATGTCTCAGATCATATTCCTAGGTGTGCAATGAAACGCTTTGAATTTTGCTTTTATGGTATTCTGAATAATTTATTGTAGACACCTGTTTACTAAACCGTCTCCAAGTATAAAAATAAGCAGTAACGTAATTTGAATTTAAGAATTTCTTATAAAAAATTTACGATTCAGAATATCATAAAAAGATGTATACAGCTCGGTTGTTACCAGAACTTTACCTGCTTACACGTCCTTGCACGCAAAGTTCTTAGTAACGGTCTTGCAATGTAAATTACTCTTATATTATAAATCAAAGTTTATAAATCGTTTATACTTCAGGGCTTTCTTGCAAGTACATACTTGATTTCACTCAATATTAAATATTTATTCAGTATCTAAAAATGATAGAATACCCACTAATAATTACGTATGATAAAAGTGAACATTAAATGAAGCGCGTTTTTGAATAAAGTGTTTTATTGTAATTGTACAAATTGTATGGTATTTTATTGTTTTGCAGATACTGGGTAAAAATTATTTTATTTGAAATCGGCATCAAAGTACAGTTACGGACACCTCAAAGTGCACGGTTTTTTGTTACTATGGTTATTTTTATGATTTTTCGGCTTATTAAATGAGGGTTTCTCCAGTGGCGTTGCTTGTGATTGTAAGAATAGGTATTACTTTTTTAATGTTTGTATTTTAGCAAAGTTTCACAAGTAAACAAACTATACATGTAATAATATGTATTTAATAAATATGTATCAGTATTCAATTGCTTAAATTGCTACTACGCTTTGCAGTTTGTTTCGCATAGGGTTGACCAATGTTTCCATATTGTATCCTCTCAGTTCCTTCCAAGCATTTATTATTCTTTCCCATAATTCATCTGCGTTGTTTGGTGCAAAATCCCTGGTATAAATTTTTGTAGTTAAATACCCCCAAACATTTTCGATAGGGTTCAAGTCCGGACTTTTTGCAGGCCATGGTAATAAATTGATATTATTCTCATCAAACCATCAATGAACAATCCCTGCTGCATGCACAGGACAGTTATCCTGTGAAAATAATGTTATCAATTACGTTAACATAAACAAAATTAATTAATTAAGTAATATCTTGCCTGTTGAAAAGTAAATTGATTAGGAAAGGCCTCTCTTACAGATGGCAGCATCACATTTTGCAAAATATTGCGATAATTTTCAGCATTCAGTCGACCATTAATTCTATAGCATGCCCCAGACCCCTGAGCATTGATCCATCCCCATACGTTTACAGAGAATCGTCCACTACTTAAGGGTTGAACATAATATTGTTCCTCAAATCTTGAATTTTGTGGTCCATACACCCTTAATCGTCAATTGGTAAATGATTGAAATACCTTTTCATCTGAGAAAACAGTCCTGTTCCAAAAATCGTCGATTTCATTCAAATAGTCGGTTGCAAACTGTATTCTTCGTTCTTTGTTCTCTGAGGTTAAAAAAACTTTTCTTGCAGAAGTCTCTACTGCCAACGATTTTTAATTTTGAAAATGCAGCTCTTGCTGACATGCAAATCTGCTGCGACTCGACTCAGCGACCAGTTCTCTTCCAGTTTTGTAATAGCTCGCATTTTCTCTGCTTCTGACAAATGTCTGGGAATTTTTCGAGTTTTCAGTTCTATGACAGTTGATGACAAACGTAAACGTCAAAACTCGACGTCTATGATTAGAATATCGTATTACACGCTAAAAATCTGCTGTGCACTTTGAGTTGGCCGTAACGGTACCTCTAAATCGTCATTAAAATATGAGAAATCGGCAGTAAAGTAATCCATTGTTTTACGACTTTTTTGTAGGTGGCGAGGCGACAGATAAACGTCAACCGACATTAACATAACCTAGAAAAGTTGGTTAAAATGTTGTAATTTCACGATTTCTCGATTTCAAATAAAACATAATGCACTCCTAGGCACTGAAGTTCCTTTATATCCCTCATGTGGTTTATTTGTCTTGGCCCTACGGGCCTCGGTAACTAAATCTATATTCTTGATAAAAAGCTTAACTTCAGTGCCTTGGTATACAAACTACTATTTAATTCAGTGACAAATGGAACAATATTTCAAGTATTATTTTTTATGAAATGTTCAATCAAGTTTTCCTAATATGAGATAGTACATATGTCACTGGAAAATTGTATTATTTTCACTTAAGTAAAAATATTAGTATGTAATACATACATCTTTCTTTAATTTATTAAAATAATAAAACTTATTTGACTTTTATTAGCTTTCAATGCATAGTTTAAGGGTTAATATTTATAAAAATTTTAATATTTTTAATAATGTTTTGTTGATATTTATATTAATTATTTTGTTACATATTATAGTACATTATATAGAATGATTCAAAATTCAAGAAACCCAAATTATAATAAACAATTACTACATGATAACTGGATAGAAGGAAGTCCGGCTATAAATATGAATTTATTCCTTTGCAGTCATACTCGTTATTGGTAGCGTTTTGTTTGTAATTTTATTTATTTAATTAAACAGTAAAGTGCTGCAAAGGCAGATATAAACAATAATGGCATCCTACAAATATGTCAAACATCAATTAATTGACATGTGAAGCGACAATATATGACAAAAATGATTATATAACAGTTATTTACTATACAAGTGGGATAACAGCATCACTTGTGTGCTTACACACACGTATATTAATGATGCATTATCACACATGTATTGTACAAAATTTTATCTACCACTGCCTAAAATTGAGAAAAGTGCATTAAGAGAAATGTCAGATCTGTCATTTTCAAAAATATTTTAGTAGGCAAATGTCATTATGTCATTCATTTGACACCATTTCAATTAGGTAATGAAGTCATTACACAACTCAGTTGCGTAATGAAACCATTACATAACTGAGTGGTGTAATGAGCTTCATTACCTAACTGAAATAGTGTCAAATGAGTGACATAATGCGTTACTTATCCCACTGGAGTAGATAATAGTATATTACATACCGAGGTGGGAAGTGTTTCATTACTGTCGAGAAATTAGGTAGTTTACCGAGACGCGTAGCGTCAAGGTTAACTTTATCTCGAGACAGGGATGAAACTTTCCACCGTGGTAGGTATACTATTTTATTTGCAATAATCTAATTTTAAAAATACCTACAATTGAATTCTGAATAATAGATATCTTGATGTAGCTAATATTTTTGTTACCATGAAAACAACCCACTCAATGTTTTGTTACCATGGAAACACCCCACTCTTCAGGTATGTAATATTTTTCGGGGTATGTAATAATTTCCTGGCTAGTTTCAAGTAATCATCTAGTTCCCAGCTATTGTCATGTCATGAAATTGACACATTACAATGTGATTGCGAATAAAAAAAATTACTAGTTATTAAAGTCTACACATTACCCTTTTTCTGTGACGTCAGAAATAACAAAACATAGCGTTTAAAATGTATGTCTAATATTGCACTGAAATTCGAAAAGATCATTTAGTTCGCAGGTAGTACACTTTAGAAATAATTTGACATATACCTAACCTTTAATGTAAGGGATGCTCTAAATAGCACATTATGCAAACCAAGACATTCTTGACCTATGTAATCCGACGTTTCTCCTTTTTGAAGAAGTCCATAACGCTTAAAATAAGATTTTAGGCTTGCTCGCTTGCTTGTTATTGGGCGTTATTTTACTGACATTTTGGACAAATGTCACATTGACAGTATTATAAAACAAGCCATTCTTAAAGCGGACCTGACCAAAAACTGCAAATTTTTTGTTTCGTCCAGTTCTTTATAGTTAAATAAAGAGAAAAAATGGTTACGTCACAGCAAAAGGGTAATGTGTAGACCTTATCTACAAATCATCTTTCAAAAGTGTTGGAGCCCTTTAAAATGGATTCACAGCGTGAAGGAAATGAGGATATCAAAAGTCTTGGAACTTATTTCACAAGTAATTTATTTGCAATCTGTTACATTTGCAACAATAAGCAAAACAGTTCTTTACAAAAGTTTAGTGCAGCACTTTAACAATAATATGAGAAAGTAGTTGCCCTTATATTTGTAATAAATACATAATAATATATTGTCATTTAACAAATTCTGTTTGTAAAGGGATCGATACATTGCCCCTAAACCTCAAGTGCAGGTATGAACATCTGTCCGAAATGTTATTTTGTTATGTAAGTAGGGTGGAGTTTCAAATATAACAATTTTGTGATAATTATTATTATTTATTATTTGTGTTAGAACTTTGGATAAAATTCTGTTTATTCCATTTTTTTCCATTTTTTTTCATATTGACTATAGCAAATTTCAGGTGAGTCGCATTGCATATATACTTTTTTTTCTTTATTTGTTAATTTGTTAATTGTTTATATTGACTTAACATTTTCAGTTATATAAAATCTGTCATGAAAGTCAAAGAATTTATTTTGTAATATCAAAATGTTACAGGGCTTCAAACAAAAACAAACACCTTTAAATGTAACCTTGCGGCTGACGATTATGATTGCATTGTACCGAATGAAACTTGGCTTGATTCAGATATATATGTAATACTGAAATTTTTTATGAATGCTACAATATATACAGATGCGATAGAAATTAAATTATTACTGGCAAAGAAAGGGGAAGAGGTGTGTGAATTACAATTAATAAACAATATTATTCTGAAGTTATAAAAACTAACACCAAACTTGAGACGTTAACAATTAAAGTAAAATTTTAAAGTTCAAGTACTTTAAAATTATACGTCAGTTGTTGACATGAAATTTGAAATGATTTACAACTTTTTATTTAAAATTCATTAAACTTGCAGTATGAAATAAACCGTTGTATTCACCACGAACGAAAAGTGTTTTTAAAGGTCCTCGCAAGTAATTCCGTCCGAGGCGTCAGCCTCGGACGTAAATAACTTTCTCGTCTTTAAAATGCCACTTTTCTTTCTAGATAAATAAACTACTATTTTTAATCTTGTGCAAGAGTTATATAATTTTTTTTCGTCATCCACAAAAAGGTGAGATGTTATGAGAAAAAATGTCCCCGAGTTAAGTTTAAAGCCTCTAAGTGAGACAAGATGGTCCAGCAGAATTGATGCAATAAAGCCCCTTAAACTTTATTTAATTAAGGTTTGTGAAAGTCTTCTAGAAGTAGCTGAAGATAATTCCTTTCACATTGATGCAAGACATAAAGCGAGTTCCCTCTTAACGTCTGTACAAAATTTTCAATTTATTTGTGGAATTATTATTTGGCATGACGTTTTATTTCATATAAATATTGTCAGCAAACAAATCCAAAGTGCTACAATTAATATTAAAGTATGCCAAACCTACCTAAAAAATTTAGTTGATCACTTCCAGCAATAAAGATCTGACCAATCATTTCAAGAAATTCTTGTACAAGCGAAAGAAGTAGCACTCTCTCTCGAAATTGAAGAAGACTTTCCACCGTTACCAACGGTCAGGAGGAAATTTAAACCAAAACTGTTTGACTATGAACACCGAGATGAGACACCTCATGATCCAAAAACCGTCTTTAAAATTAGTTTTTTCTTAAAAATTATAGATCAAACTTTAAGCTCTCTAAAAAACCGATTTGACTTATTAAATGAGTATGATAATATTTTCGGATTTTTTAGCGACATATTCAAATTAAGTGACAGCGATCTTTTAAAACGTTGTTCTGTTCTTGAAGAACGACTGACAGATCAGGATAATAAGGATATAGACTCCAATGATTTGTTTAATGAAATTAAAGCGTTAAAGTTGATTTCATTACTTGATGATACTGACCCCTTAAGTATTTTACAATATATATTTGAAAACAATTTAATCTCCACCCTTCCAAACGTAAGCATTTCACTAAGAATTCTTCTGACATTGCCTGTATCTGTAGCTTCTGGCGAGCGATCTTTTTCAAAGTTAAAAATTATTAAAAATTATTTAAGATTGACAATGCTTCAAGAAAGATTGTCTGGGCTAGCAATATTAGCAATTGAACAAGAAATTTTTGATGGTATAAATTTTAGCGATGTAATTAACGAATTTGCAACAGTAAAGTCTCGGAAAATATCGCTACTACAATAGCTATTTTTTATTTTTCTATTGTACCTAGCTATCATTTTTGATTTTATAACGAAGTTACCTAGGTATTTGTTATCAGAAGTATCTGCATATTTTTTAAAATATCTAAGTATAAGTAGGAAGTAGTACTTATATATATGTAGACATTAGGCAATATTTCTGTTATTTGTTGCTAAAAAAAATGTGATTTTTAGTTTTGGGTTATTTTCTAGTATTTATAAACAACGTGTCTGTACCCTATTAGTTAAGTAAATGCTTTAAAATGGGTGTGAACAAGAATTTATTTTAATTTATTTTGTTATGATTTTATTCTGTTTGTTTCATTTTGATATTTTAGTCTACAAATAAATATGACTTCTAAAGTTCAGTTTTTTGCTTTATTTCAAGCACCTACCTACCTACCTACCTACCTTCAAAAAAATAAATAAAAAAACATGATCCAAAATGCCTTAAGGGGCGCCAAAATCCTTTTTTGCACACAGGCGCCAGTAGCCCTTACGGGGGCCCTGCAAATATAGCTGGAATATTATCGGGGTCCAGCCCCTTGCTTACATCATGGCTACTTAGTAGCTCTTACACTTCCAGTTAGATAGGTAGACAGGCAAACATTCATAAGTTAAACAGGATAAAAAACGAACTTTGCAGTACTATGCTACAAGAGAGGCTAAACTCTATCATTAATGTGCATAGAAAGCGACATTGAATTTAAATTTTGAAGATATAACACAGGACTTTGCCCACACCATATCGAGCAAAAAATCTTTTATTAGTGTGTAGCAATAATTATGACCTATTTTTTAGTTTTCTTATTTCTATTGTGTTTATATTAATTTTATTAGAATGTTAATTTCGTTTCAGTACATAGTTGTATAAAAATAAAAGTAGGTATTTTAAAAAAACTGAAAAACAAAAAGGACGGAACAAAAAAGGAAACGAACGCGGCAAAAACAATGGCATATGACAAGGAAAATGAAAGGAAAAAAGACAAAACAAACAAAGATAAGAAAAAAAAAATAACAAATAAGCAAACTCAGACAGAATTGATAATAGCAGCTTGGAATCTACAAGGAATAAACAGAGAAGGAGCGACAAAGCAATTAATGTCAGAGCTAAATAGATACAGAGTTGACGTGCTCGCATACCAAGAATCGAATATAAAAGCACAACAGATAATGGAGATAGGCGAATATATACAATTTAACGGGGGAGGAGAAGACAATAGGTTAGGAACAGGATTTATAATTAAGAAAACATTAAAAGGAGCAATAATAGAATGGAAATACATAAATGAAAGAATGAGTTATTTAAGAATGAGATCGAAATACAGAAAAATAAGCCTAATAAACATCCATGCACCAACAGAAGATGCAGAAGATGATATAAAACTACAATTTTACGAAAAACTGGAGGCAGAGTATAGCAGAATACCTAACTATGACATCAAGATCTTGATAGGGGACTTCAACGCCAAGTTGGGCAGAGAGGAGAGGAACAAACCAGTAGTAGGAAATTTTAGCAAACATGAAACGACAAACAACAATGGACAGATGTTAGTAAATTTTGCGGCAGAAAAAAATATGAAAGTAAGAGCAACTTTCCTACAGCACAAAGAAATACACAAAGGTACATGGATAGCCCCCAGCGGCAACACAATTAACCAAATAGACCACTTAGTAGTTGAAGACATACACGCTAGCAGCATCACAGATATAAGAAGTTACAGAGGTGGAAACATAGGGTCAGACCATTTCATGTTACGTGCAAAGATGAAAATAATGGTGCCAAAAACAGGCAGGGGAAAAAATCAACACACCAGAAAATGGAATCAGAAAAAATTGAAGCTAGATAAAACAAGGAAAGAATATATTGAGGAATTGGAAAAAGAACTAGGTGCAAAAGGAGAGGAGGAGGAAATAGAGAAAGAATGGCAGAACATAAAAATGGCAATAAATAAAACAGCCCAGAAAATACTACAGTACGACAGAGAGCAAAAACAAAAAGAGTGGTTCGACGAAGAATGTAAAAAAATAATAGAAATGCAAAGAAGGATCAGGCTAGAGACACTTAAAGAAAACACAACGAGGAATCAAGAAAGATACAAAGAAATAAGAAGACAAGTTAAAAATATTTGCAGAAGAAAGAAAAGACAACATCTATACGAACGAATAGAAAACATACAACACAACTACAACAAGCAGGACACAAGAGCCTTTTACAAAAGTGTGAGGGACACTAAGCATGGATACCAAACCAAGACCACTATTTTCAAAAACAAGAAAAACCAGATAGTTGGAGGGGACAAAGAAGTAATGGAGCTATGGGCCAACCATTTCAAAAATATTTTAAATGACGATGAAACAGAGCAAAACGAGATGGAAGAGATTGTACAAGAAAAGAGAAACAGAGAAGAGAACCAACCGTCTAAAAAAGAGGTAGAAACAATAATCCGACGGCTGAAAAATAATAAGAGCCCCGGAAAAGATGGAATAGCAGCCGAGCTACTAAAATACGGGAGCGAAAATCTAGTGCAGCGGGTGTATGAACTGCTCAAGAAGATATGGAAAAAAAGAATGATACCGACAGAATGGAATGAAGCAATAATAAACCCAATACATAAAAAAGGCTGTAAAACAGACCTCAAAAACTACAGACCTATTGCTTTACTAAACGTAGTATACAAGGTACTAGCAACAGTAATAGACACAAGAATAAAGGAGAAGGCGGACAAGGTAATAGGGAACTATCAAAGCGGCTTCCGGAAAAATAGATCAGTAACTGACCATATCTTTTTGATTAGACAAATACAGGAAAAATTTGATAAAAAGAACAAGCAAGTGTATATGCTGTACGTGGACTATTAATTGAGCTGGTTAGAATGACGCTAAATGAAACCTGGTGCCAAGTTCGAATACAAAATAACATCTCGGAAAGTTTCAAAGTAAGTGGAGGTTTAAAACAAGGGGACCCTATGTCCTCAACGCTGTTTAACATAGTATTAGAGGACATAATAAGAAAAAGTAAAATAGAAAGAGAAGGAAACATCATGAGAGGTCCGCAGCAATGTTTGGCTTATGCTGACGACGTGGTGTTAATAACAAGAACGCAACATGAGCTAAAAGAGCTGACAAAAAGTCTAATACAGGTGGCAGCCACATATGGACTAAAAATAAACGAAGAAAAAAGTAAATATATGGTGTCGGGGAAGGCTATGCAGAAGGAATATGAAAACCTAGAAGTCAAAGTTTCAGAACAAGAACTATACAATTTTGAGCAGGTCAAAAGTGTAGTGTACTTAGGAACGGAAATATCAAACGAGGGGGGAAGTGGATCCGAGATAAAGAGAAGAATAACGATAGGTGCAAGAAGTGCGGGTGCAATGTCAAAAATTCTCAGTGCCAAAAATGTGACAAGGACAGCAAAAGTGAAACTATATAAGACTGTGATCAGACCAACGGTGGTATTTGGAAGTGAAGCATGGGTCCTCAGAAAGGAAGATCAGAAAGCATTAGAAGCATGGGAAAGGAAGATATGGAGAAGAATTTACGGGGGAGTAAAGGAGGAAAATGAATGGAGAAGACGTACCAATGAAGAACTGAGAAGACTATGCAGTGAACCAAGCATCATAAACATAATAAAGCAAAAGCGATTGGGCTGGCTGGGGCATATCGCTAGAATGGATAACTCAAGACTACCTAAGAGGATTCTGAAGGAAGAACTGGAGGGTACAAATAGAAAAGGAAGGCCAAGAAGAAAATGGATGGACGATATAAAGGAAGATTTACAGGAGCTGGGAGTGAAAAACTGGGAAGAGGCGGCAAAAGACCGAAAAAACTGGAAAAAACTCGTTAACCAAGCCATAGGCCTTAAAGGCCTCTAGAGCTGTTTATATATATATTTTAAAAATATTTTTTGTATTGTATTGAGTTACTTCCTTTCTAAAAGGGCCCCTTCATTACCTTGGGCCCAGGGCCTCAATCATATAAAAGACGGCACTGATGTTCTGCAACCCGCTCTGTTGATCACAAGTTAGTTTTAATCCTGCAGTGAACGATAACCTCGCATTGAATAATAAGTATGATTTTAAAAATGCTGACTTTATGTTACTATACAGTGCGTTGAAGAATACAGACTGGAGTATTCTTGAACCCATAGTAGATGTTACTAATGAATTTTATAACATTTTATACATTATAGACCAAACTGTACCTAGAATCAAATGCAATCTGACGAATAGAAACAAATATTCTGTATGGTTCACAAAGGGAATAATATCAAACTTAAAGCGTAAAACGGTTTCATCATAAACGGAAAAATGAGTCTGAATGCCACTTACAGGAATTTACACGTATTTGACGAGAACTAAAACTAAAAATCTGGTGTGATACACGCACACAACTTCCTTTTACAGTGATCTTATAATTTGCCAAAAAATTGATTTTAAATTTTTAAGCATTTGTCAAAAATTTTAAAAAATTACAAATTCTACAAAAACGGTGCTCAATAGAGCGTTAGGTGAAGAGACAAATTTTTTCTAGAATTTCAAGCTGAATTCAAAAATGTAATAATATACTGGGTGTTCTATTTAAAATAGGAGTTAAGAAAAAACCTAGAAAAAAACAAAAGAAACCGATTTTAGAAGTATTCAACTGGAAAATCACCTATCTCACATCAATACACAATAAAAATCTAATAAAAATGAGAAGTTTTAAAAAAAATCGTTAGAGCCGTTTTTGAAAAAATCGAAAAAAACTGAAAAATCACAAGAGTAACCACCTACTTCTGGTTATGCGATTTTCTTCAAAAGCATGCTGTCGCATCTACATAGTACACAACGCTTATAGTATATGAAGTTTCAACACCATACCTCTTTTCGTTTTTGAGATATTCTGTTCACAGACAGACACACAGATCAATGAAAAAAAATATGTTTTTTTGGGTTCAGGGGACTCTAAAAGTGAAGATCTGTTGAAAACTAGATTTAGAATTTTTGGGATGAATCCAATACTTCCTTTATTGTAAAAGGAAGTAAAAATATATAGGCAATTTAAGTTTACAGAACAAAATGAAAATGCTGATAAGAAATATATAAACTTCACACAGCCATGTCAGCAATACCTTATTTATAACCAAAAGCCATGCAATTTAAATAACACGTATCGCAATTTACCTGCAAGAAGCAATGCAATCTATAAATGATAGTAAATCGAATGTTACTTTTTGTTCAAAATTAAATATGTAAATATACATAAGTATATTGAAATTGCCTAGACAAAAAAATTTTATTACTTTGACACGAAGTATTAAAATTCCCTCATATCGAAAACAATTCTGAGTCAAATATCTCTAAAATTCGTGCCAACCGACTAATGAACCCACTTTACCAAATCTCCGTCTCGACTGCGTGGATCTTTTGGTGAAGACCCCAGCCCACTAGATCCTTCCCTCGTATTGGGGGGTGCCTAATCGTGCTGTGCAGGGTATGTATATTTTCATACGATAGGTCCTCCGAAAATGAAGGCAACATCAACTTTTAAAGTATGGTCGTCGGCAAAAAACAATTTTTTGGTTTTTTTTGATAACTGGTTCATAACATTTTATTGTATTACCGAAACAGAGTGATGCTGAGTGTCAAAGTATTCTTGGAAAGCACGGAAGGGCGCTTTTCTTGGGTGGGGGGTACCGTATATTTATGTATAGGTATTAATGTATTATCAAGACAATTTAAAAATTCCAAGTGACTATTCAATTCATTTGTCATCTATCAAAAACTGACCAAAAAAATACAAGATTTGAGGTCTTTGAGCCAACAAAAATAGTTACAACATATACTAACAACAACACTTATTTATTAAAAGAAAAGTTACAACTCAATTTCAGGATAAACAAATGTAAAAAAATGGTTTCAGTTTGATGAATAGTCCATCGAATACCATTCTTAGTCAAAGTTAAGTAGATTATTTTTGCGGTGTTATCACTACTCATGTACATTACGCTTCAGATTATCCGTATCAAAGCGCAATGAACATTCATGATACCACTGCAAAAATAGTCGACAACTTTGACTACTCATGGTATTATAAGTGACTATTCAATTCACCTGTCATCTGTCAAAAAGTGACCAATGAAAATCCAGAATTCTGACGTTTCTTGACCAATCAAAAAAATATCAGTGGATATATCTTCCTAGAAGGTATTCAAGTGACTATTTTAAGCAAATGTGATATTTATTAAAAAAAGTCAATATTAGTGTTCTGTTACTATAGAAATTGCGTAGTTTGTTGCTAGATTTACTGAAAACTAATTTGAAAATATACGGAACCCCCCACCCAAGAAAAGCGCCCTTCCGTGCTTTCCAAGAATACTTCGATACTCAGCATCACTCCGTTTCGCTAATACAATGAAATGCTATGAATCAGTTATTTATAAAAAAAAAATTTGTTTTGCTGATGACCATAGCTCAAAAGTTGATGTTGCCTTAATTTTCGGAGGACCTATCGTATGAAAACGATCCAAGACTTCAGGAAGTTACCTGGCGACCGGAATCGTGTACACATACGAACATACATCCCCCGCACAGCACGTTTAGGCTCCCCCCCAATACGGGGGATTGATTTAGTGGGCTGGGAGCTTCACCAAAAGATCCGCACCGCCGAGACGGAGATTTGATATAGTGGGTACATTAGTCGGTTGGCTCGAATTTTAGAGATATTTGACTCAGAGTGGTTTTCGATATGAGGGAATTTCAATACTTCGTACACTTCGTGTCGAAGTAAAAGTAGTTTGGTTCATTAAATAGTCCCTCGAATACCATTCTTAGTCAAAGTTAAGTAGATTATTTTTGCGGTGGTATCACTACTCATGTCCATTCCGCTTTGGATTAGGACTCGTGCTAGCACACTCGTCCTAATCGTACCAAATCACAATGGACATTCGTGACACCACCGCAAAAATAGTCGACATAACTTGGACTACTCTTGGTATTATAAGTGACTATTTTTCGGAGGTTTATATACTACACCAAATAAAAGTTGTTATCAGCTTGTATAACATAATGCTTAAATGATAATTTAACGTGTATGCCAACTCCACCTCCCCTTGTTGTACGATCAAGATGCAAAAAGCAGTAGCCATCTATTGCCACCACATCTGAAGATAGATTAGAAGTTAACCAGGTTTCACTTACAGTCAGTGAGTCGTAGTTTGTATCAATTACATGGTCACGAATATTTGTAAAACTTGCCATGAATTATCTTGCATTCAGATGTGCACACTGAAAATTAGAAGCGATATCATTCATGATCAATAGATTCTTTATTTAATAAAACAGAAATATGAGATATAATTAAGTAACTCATTTAATGAACAATTGCAATAAGAAATTAAATTAAAGATACTTATACTGGTAACTTAATTACAGCAAGCAGCATGCTAAAAATATAAACACAGCTTCTTGTGGAATAGTAGGTACACTTACGATCATTGAAACATGTATAAACATGTCAAATTGACTTCACCGACGTTTTGCAACTGTATGCATCGTTATTTTATTATTACGATGAGGAGAGAGTTAGGACAACACGATTCTGCTTTAGAGACAAGGGAAATTCAGAAAACGTATATCAACTACTGTAATGTTTGTTGCATAGCCCCGTTCATTTTCAATGATTCTTTGTGTAACTCAGTAGCTCATTAAATCTTAAAAACTTTGCCATCAGCAACCAGACATTGGTAAAAACATATATTTGTTGAGCAGAACGTAAAAATGATTGCCTTGCTTTTGTTAGGTCTTCTTTTATGAAAACCAGGGTTCCTTTTATTTGATTTGAAAATTCGTTGTCAGAGGTTATAATTAACAAACTTCCCAATGACTGGGGTGGGTAGACTTGAATTCCTGCTCCTCAATCTATGACTTCTTTCAATTGCGTTCTTGGGAACTTGGATTGGAAGCGCAAAAATTGTAAGAACTTGGTCTGTATCTTCCTTCATTGGAAGCTTCTTTGATCTCTAGAATATTCAGGTTATTTCGTCTTAAATATTGTTCAAGGGAATCTATTTTAAAATCGTGTGTTCGGATAGTTGTGTTTTGAGAAGCACCAGTTTCTTCTACAGTAGAAATACGCTGGTCATGTTCAGAACTGTTGCTTAAACTTCTCCATCAAATTGGCCATAAAATCTCCACACACCAGAATGTTCTTAACAATACGTTGAACCACATCATCTTCTTCGGACTGCTCTTTGATGGAAGCTGACTGACCTTTGCCACCACCTGGCAGTTTATAATCGCCACCCGTTTTTATAAAATTTACAGCAATTCTGTAGCAGAACATCACAGTAATAGTAGGAAGAGCCCAACTTTAACTATACTAAAACTGCTAAATAAGGGTCCGCCCACTGCACTAGCACGTCTATTCAGCTTGACTGCACGTGGATTAGAATGTATTTCTAATCCCTGAAGACATTTCGCACTGCACTAAACTGCCTCTCTTGTTCAAAGATTTCAACATTTGCTGAATGCGATACGACGTAGGTACTCCACAATTGGATATCGCAGCTCTATGTTGGTGTCAGCAGTTTTATAGACAAGCACCTTGTTGGCAACAGATACTTTAGAGTTGCAGCCTAACAAGCAGTAATATTTTCTCAATTAGGATTGAGTTGCTCCCTTATAGTCCAAATAGTGGTTTCTAGGTTAATACAAACAACCTTTTTTATTGCCGCTTCTTTTGAATTTCGGTATTTGACGCGCTAAAACAGATACTTTTTTACCAATACACAATATTAAACCAGCATCACAACTTATAACACAAAATATTAATTAAATGTTACGAAACGTCAAACTGACGTTTTACCGCTCTACTCTTTCGCCACCTGTTGGATCCGCACGGAACTAGGACAAAAATTAGCCAGCGCAATCTGCCAAATGGTAAGAAGTCGAATCACCTGAATATCTTACACCGTGGTACACTGTTATTGCCATAATATCAGATAATAATAGGGTGAATAGAAAGATGTTTGAAAAAATGTCCGGTGGTATAATGCAGACAAGAATTCCAAACCCGTACAGAAAAAAGGATTCTATATTTTTATTATTTGATAACGTGCATATCATAAAATGCATTAGAAATAATTGGTTTAATCAGACCGATACCAACCAAACGTTCGTTATTCCCAAAACACATGAATCCACTAATGAGAAGGAGTATTATTTTGCCTACGTCAGTGACTTAAAATATATTTACGCCAAAGAAGAGCACAATCCAATCAAATTGGCACCATCTCTTTCAAAAAAAGTTTTATATCCTTCCTCTACTGAAAGGCAAAATGTTGGATACTGTGTTAAGTTATTCGACGAAAAAAATATTAGTGCTTTAAAACTGGCCAAAAAAAAATTCTCCCAATTGCGTAGATGGTACCATTCTGTTTCTTGAACAAATATTAAAGTGGTGGAAGATAGTCAACTGTAAATCTAAATATAAAGGTGAGCTGTTTAGGGATTCTTTCTACGATCCAATTTCGGCAGACTATTATAATGATAAAAACATTCGATTCTTAAAACACTTTGTAGAATGGCTAGCTATTTGGGATAACCAAGAAGTACGAGTAAAAGGAACTCAATTAAAAAGACGTCAAGGAAAACTAACATATGAAACACAGTTTGCAATTCAGCATACTACTAAAGCATACATTGAGCTAAGTGAATATTTAATTACAACACACAACTTTACATATGTACTTCTTGGAAAATTTCAAACCGACCCCCTAGAAGCACGCTTTGGACAATATAGACAAATGAGTGGCGCAAATTATCACATATCTGTTACTCAAATTTTAAAATCGGAGAAAAAGTTAAAGTTTCTGAGTTTAATAAAATTAAAGTCTTCAAAAAATGGACAGTTCGAATTGGCAGACTTTTTATATGAATGTGATAACGATACATTAGATTTAGATTTCTGTATTGATGAATATTTTAATGATGTACCTGATATCGCTAAGTCTAAAGTAGTAACAGACAACGACAGAGCAGTATTAATATACATAGGTGGCTATATCGTTCACAAAATTTTAAAGTCAATCGGTTGTGATTTCTGCAAAAATTACATAGCATACGACAAGACAATTGATATTAATATTGAAGAATCTGAATCTTTAGCTTGGAAATACATCACAATCATTGATAGGGGGGGACTGAAATGGCCTAGAGAACATATAGTTGAAATCGTTGGGTGTATGTTTTCAATTTTTAAAGTACTTTTAACGGAAAGATACGAAGAAAACTTTGTGCAACAAAATATTAAACATAAGGACTTTCTAGTTAAGCTTACTTTACTGTCTATAGAAGTTAGTAATCCATGTGATTGTAAGGACGTGCAATTTATTGTAAAAAAGACAGCAAGCACTTTTGCAAATATACTATTGAACAATTATTCTAAGATAAAAAATGATGTTTTTTCAGCAAAAAGCAGAAAAAGAAAAATTGATAAATTATCAAGTCATTAAACTTGCTTTAACTAATAATATATTATAGTAAGTGTAAGTATTTTTTTGTTATGTTCACATGCATGTTTATGGTTAAAAACTGGGTTGATATTAAGTTTATATCTAATAACATATTATAGTAAGTGTAAGTATTTTTTTTTGTTATGTTCACACGCATGTTTATGGCTAAAAATTGGGTTGAAATTAAGTTTATATTTCTATGTGATATAAAAATGCCAATAGAAACTTGTATTTATTTAAAGCTTATGTATGTGTACGAGTATATAAGACTTATTTAGAATGTTCGTCGAGATTATGGAATACCCGATGACAGAATAAAGTGAAGTTTGTACAAAGTTTTAATTTTATGTTCCGCTTAATGTTGTGTTTATTGTAACATTCTTGAAACATATACAGGAAATGTAAGACTAATGATATCATAAAACATTTCTGTTTTATTTGTACATGCCAAAAAAGGCCGAGATTTTCACAAAATATTTACAGTGTATTTATTTGTTATTCACATATAAACCAGAGTATTCAGATATTAAAACAGTTGTAATCGTTGCCTTATTTAAACGAAAGCGTAGTAAATTAAAAAATAACTTTTATACACGAATATTCATTATAAAGTACCGAATACAATTTATAAAAAACAATTTTTTTTCAAAATATCATGTTTTAAACGATGAAAGTGCTTAGAGTTGCCTTTAGCTACGGCAAACGATCGGTCCGATTTTGTGACGTCACAGAAACAACATGCTGGCCTTCCCTTTTGTATGGCCTAGTCTCATTGTTGGTATTCCCACTTCTACTTTTCGTTTTACTCTTCATATATTTTCTTTGTTGTTCGCTCGTTTTTCATTCCGTGTATGGGACCCAGCCAACTCAGTTGTTTTCCCTCAATTACTCTTCCTACCGGTTTTATGTTTAGCTGCTCTATAACTGTCGCATTCCTTACTGTTTCTTCTTGTAATACCTTAGATTTTTCTTGAAAACCTCATTTCCATGGCTGACTGTTTATTTCTACTTATTTTTGTTAATGTCCACAACTTACTGCCATAATCTCTTAAACTGGTGTGCAAAGTGAGGTCGAACACCGTCGTGCATAAAATACATGACTTGTCTTTGTTCTCTAGTTACTTCATTCAAAAGTACAAACAAATTATTTTCCAGGAAATGCTGATAATGCTGTCCAGTTAAATCTGATTAAGTTCAACTAAAATTATTTATTTGTACCCTTTGTATTTTTTAATGATTAAGCCCATTTTAATCTTTAGGTTTGGGATTATCTTGAAGCTACTGGTCTCAGTGATTCCAAACAAGAGCATCTTTTTAATTAAAAACGGTCAGTTATTGAATATCTAACTGGAAATGATAAAATTTTCAACCATAAAAAGAGGCATACAGAATAATAATATAATAAGAACATCTTTGTCGACAAAATTAGTAAAAATGACAAATGAATATCAAAACACTACAAATACAATTTAAATAGTTTAAGGTATATATAAAACTATTGGTGCTGAATTACAGGTTAAAAATACATCATCATTACTTTTTTTTTCTGTTTTGACATAGAATACTAATTAATAAAATAAACAGACATAAACATAAAGTTAAAAGCTAAACGAGTAGGTAGACATTTTTTTATTAAAAATTTAGTGACCTCCATTTTAAATTTGGAAACATTTTGAACTTGCTTCAAGTGACCCGGCAGTGAACGAAAGGCCTTACTTCTCTTGTGTGGGCTGTTTTTAAAGAAAGAAGCGCTATAGGCAGGTATGACCAACTCAGCTCCACCTCTGGTGTTTATTGTCATATTGTCAGGGGTAATGTAATAAGCAGTATGTCTTTTATCGATAATTTTTTGATGAATATTATGAGTTATAATCCCAAAGCTGAAAATAGAAGGAGTCTGTAAGACGAGCTGAATTTTCATGCATTGGGATTATAATGAAATAATATTCTTAAAAAATTATAGATTATTAGGCATGCTACAAATTATATTTAAGAAGAGAATATAATGATTTAAAATATATAGAAGAGGGAGCGTAATACTATTTTATTACCCGAGTATCAATGCTAATGATCAATGTTTGTCCAAGATACACTTTTTTGTAGCTTTTTATGCTTAAAACGCACGACCTAACCTCGAAAAATCAGCTGATATTTCTAAATTAGTTTGACACTTGAAACAAAACCAAGTTAGCTCGTACCAAATCGAAAATCGTGAGTTGCTATATTGTCAGTATGGTAGAAAATCCTATTGGCCAATGTCTTAAATTTAAGGGATGATGATTGGCTTAAAATTTAAGGAATTATATTCTCAGCATAATATTGGTCATTATGAGGAAATAATTCAGGGTATCCCGTTTTGGAATGCAACCATGAGGACCAACATTAAAATGGTTTTGAAATCGTCGCTGTGTTAGCACCACAGAACGAGCTGTTTCGATGAAGATGTTATAAACAAACACACGATGTGCTACAGACCCAGGCCACAGTATAAGTGAAGTATATATACTGTGCCCAGGCTTCATTGCTACTAAAATGGCATCTGGCAACGAGTAGATCTCAACCATTCCGAAAACATTGACGCGCTTTTGTATTTTAAAGATTTTTACAGCATTATTATGCCATAGTTTATGACAGCACATACGCAAAATAAAATAAAGGAATACTGTCAGAGATACAAAATCTACGAATCAGAGTTTAGATTGAACTGTGTTAATGGGGCTTAGCCAATTTAAGAATGCGTCTATACTAACCCCCAGAAATTGTACAGATTCAATTAATCTGATAGAGGTTAGTTCTACATAGGGATTCATTTTTAGTAGGCTGTTTGCTAAAAGCAATGAATCCAGTATTGTCAGATTAAGCCTTAAAAAATTGTTTTCGCACCTATTATCCATTTGCTCCGCTGCACCCGAACAGTCCACAGAAGACAGACTAGTAGTAGGATCCACCAACACCACAGACATTTCGTCTGCATATTGGCATATCAGACCACCGCCTAGTCCGTCACCCAGATCGTTCCTATACAGCACGAACAAAAGTGGCCCCAAAATAGTGCCTTGAGGGACTCCAAAAAGTACTGAACCCCACCCTATGTGATTCAAACCACTTGCGACAGGTAAGATTCAAGCAGTCAAGCACAAGAACCCCTTATTCCATACTTTTGCAACTTCCGAGGCAATAATCTGTGGTCAATGGTATCAAATGCCTTTGTTAGGTTGAAAAACACATCTGCTGCCTTCTTATTTTTATCAAATCTATTGAAAATATAAGAAACTATGAAATATCACCATTTCAGGTGACATATTTGGTCTAAAACCATACTGATGCTGATGTAAAAACCTCATTAATCTGTCATAGATGACCCGCTCAAAGACCTTTGACACATATGACAGAAGTGACACTGGTCTGTAGTTAGCACCATTGCCCCTAATATCACCCTTCTTTAAAACAGGCATTACTTTAGCCTTTTTTAGCCCATTAGGAAAACACTGGTTATAAGAGTTATTAATAATGTGCACTAACTGTTAGAATAGTCATGCAATCATTATAACTAATGTAGGTATTAATGTATGAAAAATAACCGATATATATACTGTCTGTATCGTCTTGTGAATATAGCATTTACCGTTGCTTGTGTTACTTGAGTTCTTATCAAATACTTCCATTTTATTCCATCAGGTTATGGCCCCAGTGTCAAACAAACTCAAAGTTAAGTTGTAGAGAAGTGAAATACGTGTTATCAGAGTTGAGGGTACAGTGTAAAAGGACACTCCGGTAAAATTGTTACAAGTGCAGGTTAACCTCAAAATAACAAACGTTGACGTCACCTGCAGTGGACAGTTCTCATACAGCAGTGGACAGTTCTCATACAGCAGTGGACAGTTCTCATACAGCAGTGGACAGTTCTCATACAGCAGTGGACAGTTCTCATACAGCAGTGGACAGTTCTCATACAGCAGTGGAAAATTCTCATACAGCAGTGGACAATTTTCATACAACGGTGGACAATTCTCACACAACGGTTGTATAAGTAAAAGACACTAAGGTTATACCGCGCAAATTATTTTGAACAATTTCTCATACTTTTGTTTATAACCTCAGTTACTGTGCAAAACAAAATAAAATGGAAGAAATGCAAAGACAGTTAGATTTGTTGCAGGCTCAATTAAATGCAAGGAAACCTATAACAACAACGCTAGCAGTAGGAGGGCTCCCGGAATCCAAACATTTAAATGAATCGAACTATAGCGATTGGAAATTTTGGATGAAGAACTTTCTTATTGATGGAGGGCTCTGGAGCTGCCTGGAATATGCGGAAGGTACCGAGGTAGATAAAGAGCTAGATGCGAGAGCACTGGCCAAAATTAATTTGTCACTTAAACCTATTGCCGCTAAGGAGACAAAAAGGGCGAAGACAGCAAAAGAAGCTTGGAAGTGCCTACAAAACAGATTTGAAGATACCGGTCTTGTTCGACGTATCGGGCTATATCAGAAGTTGTGGCGCACACGATTTGAAGATTTTAAATCAGTTTCTGGATATATTGATCACATTACATCAATAGCTGAGCAGTTAGAAAGCATAGGCAAGACGATGGATTCTGAAGATATAGGAATGATAATTTTAGGTGGACTTCCAGATAGTTTTCAACCGCTGATCTTGGGGATACAAGGATCGAATCAAACTATCACTGTAGAGTTTGTTAAAAACTTGCTTCTGCAAGATAATGTCAAAAATATTGGAACAAACCAAGAAAACAATGCATTTTTTGGTCAGAAGAAATTTCAATCAAACAAAAACAAGGTTCCACAGAAGCCGAAAGGTAAAGGGCCCCGCTGTTTTAGTTGTAACAAATATGGTCATATTAAACCCAACTGCCCAATAGGGAGAGCAGAAACACAAGTTCCGAATACCAAACCAAAAACTGAAGAGGCATTTGTTGCAGCAGCATGTGGTGGTAAGCGTTCCGAAAATAACTGGTATCTAGATTCTGGTTGCACATCGCATATGACATCACAAAAGGATTTAATTGAAAACTACGAAGTTGACGAAAACAAAACAATTGGAATTGCCAATGGAAGTCAAATGACAGTATCCGGCAGTGGATTAGTGCGACTTCCACTTACCACTGGTAATACGGCTATAGTAAAAGAGGTAGTTCACGTTCCAGATCTATCAGTAAATCTTTTATCAGTCGCAAAAATTGCTGAGAAGAACAAAACGTTAATATTTGACAGTGAAGGATGCAGGATCGTTGGATGTAAAATCAAAGTTGATGATAAAAATATCATTGGAACGGCATCTCTTGACAGTAACATGTATCGATTAGATGCTTCTGAATCAAATTCAACTTTCATAGCATCAGTTGCAACTTCACAAGAAATTTGGCATCGAAGACTTGGACACTTGCATCAGCAGTCGATGATTTCACTACAAAGGCACATGTGTACAGGTATAAATTCATTTTCCGATTCAATGACACAATGTGTAGCTTGTATCAAAGGTAAGCAGAATAGATTACCGTTTGTAACATCTGCAAATGTAAGGACAAATGGTATTCTGGATTTGGTTCACTCAGATGTTTGCGGACCAATGCAAGTAACCTCAATTGGAGGAGCGAAATACTTCTTAACCTTTATGGATGATTATTCCCGAAAATCGTTTGTGTATTTCTTGAATTCCAAAAATGAAGTTACAGAGAAATTTGAGGAATTCAGAGCTCTAGTAGAAAATCAAACTGGCAGTAAGATCAAAGCACTGCGAACTGATAATGGAGGAGAATATATAAACAATAAGCTTCTTACAATCTTAAAGAGTAATGGAATTCAACATCAGACAACTGCTCCTAGGACCCCTGAACAAAATGGAGCTTCCGAACGTCTGAACCGCACATTAGTTGAACGAGCTAGAACCATGCTGATGGATGCCGATCTACCCACCGAATTTTGGGCAGAAGCAATAAGCACAGCAAATTATTTACGAAACAGAGCTCCAACTAAGGCTTTGAATAGGGTGACACCCGAAGAGGCATGGTCGGGAAAGGTGCCAGACTTGTCTCACCTTAAGGTTTTTGGATGCATCGCCATGGTTCATGTATCCAAGGAACTAAGACAGAAGTTAGATGCAAAATCAGAACCACACATCTTTGTTGGATATTGCGAAAACACAAAGGGATACCGAGTGATTCACCCACAAACCAAACGCTTAATCAAGACACGTGATGTGATATTCTTAGAAAATACATTTGATATAAATAATGTTCAGAATGTGCCTTTACCGCAAACTGAAGAAAGCACATCAACAGAGCATCAGATTTTTGAAATAATACAAGCAAAACAAAATGATCATCACGCAGGCGAAGAACACCAAGAAGATGCAGAGACCAAAGAAATAGTTGAAGAAACACAAGAAAATGAAAGTGAAGTGCAAACTAGGTCAAGTCGTATAATAAAACCAAATCGTAACATTTTTAATGATGATTTCCTTATCTATCAAGCAGAATTAACATCTAAAGCTGATCCACAAACCTTCGAGGAAGTTATGAGATCAGAAGCGATTGAAGAATGGAAAGCGGCGATGGACCAAGAAGTGCAAGCCCACTTAGAAAATGGTACATGGGAATTATGTGACCTTCCCCCGGAGAGAACAGCCATCAAAAGTAAATGGGTCTTCAAAGTCAAATATCAATCTAATGGAAATATTGAACGTTATAAGGCAAGACTTGTAGCAAAAGGTTGCTCGCAAAAATACGGCATTGATTACCAAGAAACTTTTTCACCCACAGTTCGTCATAGTTCTATAAAATTTCTAATTGCATTAGCTGCAAAGTATGATCTTGAATTAGATCAAATGGATGTAATTTGTGCTTTTTTGCACTCCGATTTGGAAGAAGAAATATACATGGAACTACCGGATACATATCATTTCACACACCGTTATTGTCGCTTAAAGAAATCGATTTATGGGTTAAAACAAGCAAGTCGAGCCTGGTATAACAAGTTGGATAAAGTACTGAGTGAAATTGGACTTCAGCAATGTAAAGCAGATCCCTGCATCTATTTTAGAAGTAAAAATGGAAAGTTAATCATTCTGGCCATTTACATAGATGATATCTTGTTATTAACGAATGATAATTGTGAAAAAGAAAAGATCAAAAGGGAATTGATGCAACACTTCAAAATGAAAGATCTTGGACAAGCTCACTACTGCCTTGGCATCAAAATAGTGCGTGATAGATCGGCAGGTACAATCAGTATAGATCAAGAAAGGTACATAGAAGATATGTTAACAAGATTTCGAATGAGTGATTGTAAAGGAAGTGCTACACCTTTTGACACCAATCAAAACCTCACAAAGGAGATGTCACCGAAGACCCCGGAAGAACGTGAGAGAATGCAAAAGGTTCCATACCGAGAAGCAATTGGAAGCTTATTATATGCATCACAGGGGACTCGTCCAGACATAGCATATGCAGTGGGAGTATTAAGTCGTTTTGCTAATGACCCTGGAGAAGCACATTGGACCGCATTGAAGAGAATTTTCAGATACCTAAAGGCAACAAAAAGTATGAAGATTCACTACTACCAAAATGGTGATGACCTGATCGGCTATACCGATTCCGACTGGGCCACTGATAGGGATTCTCGAAAATCCACTTCAGGTTTCGTATTCTGCCTCTCAACTGGAGCAATCAGTTGGGCTTCTAAGAAACAACAGACAGTTGCACTATCTACCACAGAAGCAGAGTATCTAGCAGCAAGTACGGCAACTCAGGAGTTAATTTGGCTACGTCAACTCCAAAAGGAGATATTGAAAAGAGCATCAGGACCAACCAAGTTATTGTGCGATAACAAGAGCACATTACAACTGGCAGCCAATCCTGTTTTGTCATCTAGAGTTAAACATATAGACATACGACACCATTTTGTTCGTGAGAAGATTACACAAGGAGAAGTCAAGATGGAATATATCGACACTCGCGAAAACGCTGCAGATGTTCTCACCAAACCAGTCTCATCTGATACACTGAAGAGATGTGGTCGCTTAATAGGACTAGCATGAAGTGGGGGTGTTAGAATAGTCATGCAATCATTATAACTAATGTAGGTATTAATGTATGAAAAATAACCGATATATATACTGTCTGTATCGTCTTGTGAATATAGCATTTACCGTTGCTTGTGTTACTTGAGTTCTTATCAAATACTTCCATTTTATTCCATCACTAACGGCTCACTAATCATTTCCACGATATGTTTTAACATATAAATTAGAATTTCATCTAGCCCTGATGAATACTTATTTGGCAAATTCATTGTAATCCTAAAAACTTCATTTCTATCGACTGAATACAAAAATATAGTTGGATAGTTAGGATAAGATAAGTTATCCCTATTGATATCTTGCTCAGAGTATGGCAAATTGAACTATGTACTGAAAAATTTGATTTATTTGTTTAGGATCATTAACAATTTCACCATTGAGAATATGCCACATGGTTTTGGATTTATTTTTAGAATTAACTATTTTATAATCATTAATGCGTTTTTTTAGCCAGATAAAAATTGGCGGTATTTTTTCATTCTGCTTTGTAATTATCATAAGGAACCTGATAAAAATATTTGATATATTCACTTATAATACCATGAGTAGTCAAAGTTATGTCGACTATTTTTGTGGTGGTGTCACGAATGTCCATTGCGCTTTGGTATGATCCCAAGCGCAATGGACATGAGTAGTGATGCCACCGCAAAAATAATCTACTTAACTTTGACTAAGAATGGTATTCGAGGGACTATTTAATGAACCAAACTACTTTTCAAATTAGTTTGCAGTAAATCTAACAACAAACCACGCAATTTCTATAGTAACAGAACACTAATATTGACTTTTTCTAATAAAAATCACATTTGTTTAAAATAGTCACTTGAATACCTTCTAGGAAGATATATCCACTGATATTTTTTTGATTGGTCAAGAAACGTCAGAATTCTGGATTTTCATTGGTCACTTTTTGACAGATGACAGGTGAATTGAATAGTCAGAATAATTTTTTATATTGGTAGTAACCCAGTTTGAGCTGTCCTTCGTCCGACTTGAACCAATAGGAAAAGAAATATCCAAATAGTAAAGTGCATTTAAAAAGCATTCATACTTTTTCTAATTGGTAGATGGTACAGTCCTAGCTAGCTCTAACTTTTGGTAGAATATGACGTGAATAAGGACCAGGCAGCGGTTCTTAAGATTACAAAAAAAATCATAAAAATTAATACATAAGGGCGCCAGTCATTATACACAACATAATCACAAATCTAGCTACCAAAACAAATCACCACCTACCTTGGATGCCTCTAACTTCGGCCTAAATCTTCAAAAAGAAACGAGCAGGTTCATGAAGGGTCGTAGCACAAATACTCAAAGAAAATATAAACCAGTAAAAGTAAGTAGACTTTTAATATTCAAACAATGTAACAATTGCCAATCGTAATTTATAAAATCATATTAATACAACTCCGATAAAACTTGGCGCTGTACTGCGAAAATATTAATTACATTTGGAGTCAAACACAATCAAAATGACACAAGTAAAACCAAAAATTTAAAACCGCTCACGCACGCCAGCAACAAAATGGCAAACATTGACACCTAGATACCATGCAAACATCCAGCATAGTGCATGAAACGTAGCTCATTTCGACCAGCATAAAACTGTATAAATTGAAATTACTGCGAGCCAGGGGCCCATGGACACACTGCGAGAGGTTTTTTACAGGGTACATACATAATTTCAGTTATCCCTATGTGAAAACGCCATCGAGCATTGATAAATCTACGTATTACATTAATACGTGTGGTTTTATTTATCTATTTCCCAAATGTATGTACAATATATTAAGAAAAAACAAAAGATAAATTATCAAACATGTGCAAAACAAAGAAGCCCACGTGGCTGTATGGGAAAGGCCCATTTGTAACAAAATAAAAGTATTCCTACTGAGCAATGGACTGGGATGCATCACTTCTTAAAAAATCGTTTAAACTATAATAACCATTTTGATGAAGCCAAAACTTAAGATATTTTTTAAATACCTCGAACATTTTTGTTTCCTTTATGTGTTGGTAATTTATTTAAAAATTTTGTGCCCATATACAGGGCACCATTTTGTATTAAGGACAGATTAACTTTAGGCAAACAAAGTTCGTCATTACATCGTGTATTATAATTATGAAAATCATTGTTATATGTTAATTTTGGAAATTTCTTAAATATTAGTTGTGCGAACTTATAAATATATAGATTTTGTTATTAATAACAACATTTATACATGATTTTAAATAGCCTAAGGAAAATACTGTACGTATTGCTCGTTTTTGTGTCTTAAAAATGATATCAACGTGGCAACTGTTACCCCAAATTTCAATTCCGTAACTCATAATGCTTTCAAAATATGCATAACAAACAACTTTTGCCATATCCTTACTAATATCCTACTAATTTTTGTTATTACAAATACAGCTGAGCTGAGTCTTTTATTTAAACTATTGATTTGTGGTAGCCAGTCAAAATTATTAGATATTTGAATTCCAAGAAATTTTATCACATTTGCAGATTTAATAGTTCCGTAAGAGTTAATTATATCTACATCCTTTAGAGAAGAACGATTTGATCTAGATAGTAAATTAAAGTTTTGTTTTGATTTAAGATTAAGTTATTTGATGAAAACCACTTTATCATTTCTTCTATTACTAATTTTGCCACTGGTAGCAATTCTTCAATGCAAGAGTGATTTAGTACAATGCTAGTATCATCAGAAAATAATATAAAATGACCCACAGATATACTGGCTACTAAATCATTTATATAAATCAAGAATAGGATTGGACCTAGTATATTACCTTGAGCAACTCCCATGGCTAGGGTCTTTTCTTCTGAAAAATGTGTAGTTACTTCACCTTGTTTATTACAGTTTTGTACTTGTTTTCTATTGGTTAAGTATGATTTAAAAAGATCGAGTGCGACTCCTCTAATACCATAAAATTCTAGTATTTGAGAGAATCGCAAAAAACACCAAGACTGCACTCTTTATTTTATTAGTTCTCATACAGTAAGTTTAAGCGATCAAATATTGCGCCCGTTGTACTTCTCCAAAATTTTAAAAAACACTGATAAGAGTGAAATTGGCCTATAGTTTGAAATTTCTAATTTATCACCTTGCTTCTATAAAGGTTTAACAATTGCCTTTTTTAATTTATCCGGAAAAACGCCAGATTGAAGACATGTGTTGAATATATATGTTCTAAAGGACGTCTTAAAACAGCTGAATTATTTTGTATTACTGTTATATTAATTTCATCAACTCCAGAAGAATGTTTACTTTCCATTTGTTGAATAATATTCTCAATTTCAGTTTCTGTCGTAGGAATTAAAAATAAAGAATCGTTTAGATTTAGGCGAATATTATTCATGTAAATAAATGGATTGCTTTTATCAGTAATAGTTTGTGTTAATGTCTCAGGTGCTGTACTGAAATAAGTGTTGAACATTTCTGCCACTTCTTTGGGGTCATTTATTACTGAATTTTCTCTTTTCAATGAAATATTTTCGTTTTTATTACTTCTAAAATTTTGCTCAGATTGCACAATAATTGACCATGACATCTTTATTTTATTTTTAGATTCTACTATTTTATTGAGAAGATAGTTTATTTTGACATTTCAATAATTTTTGCTAAAATCTTAGATTAATGATTTATGTAATTAATAATTCGTTTCTACTATACAATTTATATAATAGGAGCTCACGTTCAGTTTTACAGGATTTTCTTATTTCCTTTGTAATCCATTTCTTTTGAGAAGTATTATTTAGATTTATAGTTTTTATGGGGTAGGCTTTTTCGAAACAGTCTAAAAATAGCTTATAAAAGTTATCTAATTTATTTACATTTTCAGCAGAAAAACAGGATGCCAATTTATTTGATTAATTATATATGATATACAGGGTCCGGCAACATAACTTCCCTTTTTCAAAACGCAATAAAACTCATTTTGTGAATCAGATTTTTAATTTTTTTTTTATAATGTAAATAGATATCTAAAGTATTGTTTTACATAGTTTTAAAAATCATATCAGGTAGGTGACACCCCCAATTGCCCATACACTGAGTAAGCCGATTTCTGGCGTTTGTCATGACCCTTACCAGCATACCAACGGGTATGTTGGCAATTTCTGCCCGGATGTTGGCCTTTAGGTCTTGTAGGGTCCTTGGACGGTTGACATAAACGCGGAATTTAAAAAAACCCCACAAACAAAAATCGCAAGGGGACAAACCGGGGGAGCGGGCTGGCCACTCCAAATCGCCTTTTATTGAGATGAGGTGCTCCGGGAAGTGTTCCCTCAAAACAGCCATCGATGCCCTTGAAGTGTGAGGCGTTGCTCCGTCCTGTTGGAACCAAATGTCCCCTAAGTCCAATTCATCAAGTTGTGGAAAAAAAATCCTCCAACATGTTCACATACCGGTCTGAATTCACTGTCACTGTGACTTCATTTCCTTCAAAAAACCAAGGACCAACAATTGCAGCTGAAGAAATTGCACACCACACTGTGACTTTAGGTGAATGCAAAGGCCTTTGATGCAATTCTCGGGGATTGGTGTCAGCCCAGTAGCGCATGTTCTGTTTGTTGATGCATCCTTACTTACTTACTTACACCTTGGCCATTAACGGTCCTTTTAGGACCATGGCCTCTCTTTCGAGCTTCCCAACTTATTAACACTTGGACAGACTGGTTAGGTCTGCGCCTGGTCTTGCACTGCTTTCACTTTTCCTCTTATGCTTCTCCATTTGAGCCAGTCCTTTGCTAGCATTCTCCAATTGTTGACTCCTACTTCCTTCAGATCCATTTCCACCATATCTAGCCATCTCGCCCTTGGTCTTGCCCTTGGTCGCCTTCCTACAAGTTTCCCAGTGAAAATTCTCCTAGCACTCCTTTCTTCTTTCATCCTCTGTAGGTGACCCAACCACCCCAACATGCTACTTTTAATTTCACTCACTATAGGTACTTGGTGCGTTATATCTGTCCCGTAACTCATAATTATATCTTCTTGGCCACTCCTCATTTTCTTCCACTGGTCCGAAAATATCTCTTAGCACCTTCCGTTCCCACCTATTCAAAGTTTCTATTTGTCTTTTATCCAAAGTCCACGCTTCCGCCCCATACACTGCGATTGGTCTTAGAATGGTTTTATACACTGTTAACTTTGTTTTAATGGATATATCCTTGGCTTTGAAAACATGCTTTAGTGCATAATAGCTTCTGTTTGCTGCCGCCAGTCTTACTGCTATATCTTGTGTAACTAGATTTGTTTCAGTTATTACTGCCCCGATGTACGTAAAATCTGTCACCTGCTCGAAGTTGTTTTGATTTATTTCCAGAGCCTGTTGTTGTACGGAACTTCTTCTTGCTGTGATCATATATTTACACTTTGTTTCATTGACTCGAAGCCCTACCTTGGCTGCACTTTGTTCTAGGTGTTCATATACCTTTTTTAACTCCTCGACTGTTCTCACAATTATGACCACATCATCTGCGTAGGCGAGGATATGAAACATTCTCTTTATGATTGTGCCGCTCGTATTAATGTGCGCTCTCCTTAATATTCCTTCCAGAACCAAATTAAACAGTACGGTTGAGAGGAGATCACCCTGTCTCAAACCTTCGTTTATCCCAAAACCTTCCGATAACTGGTCTTGTACTCTTACTATTGCGTTGGCATCTTTAAGACACATCTTTACCATGTTTATTATTTTATTTGGCACATTTAACTCTTCTAACACTATATACATTTCTTCTCTTATTACAGTATCATAAGCTTTGCTGAAATTAATAAAAAGGAGGTAGAGGGTGATATCCTGCTCGTAACTTTTTTCTAAACTCTGTCTCATCGTAAAGATATGCTCCAGCGTTGATCTACCTCTTCTAAAGCCACATTGGTACTCGCCTACTTCTCTTTCCATTATTACTTCTAGCCTTTTCGTTATTGTTACGCTTAAAATCTTATACCCTACGTTTAACAGTGCTATTCTCCTGTAGTTTTGTAGTACACTTTTGTCACCCTTTTCATGTAACGGGCAGATTAATGCTTTCCTCCAGCTGCTTGGCCTATCTTCTTCTTGCCACATCCTTTTGATAAGCCGGTATATTTCTTTTCTCGGATCTTTTCCCCTGATACCTGATCTGTTCCTGGCGCTTTATTATTTTTTTGATTATAGATTATTTCTTGAACCTCGTCTTCTGTTGGCATCTCTATTTCTTCATTTACCTTTTTCTGTTTGGGTACTATTGCTACCAGTTCCTCACCTCGGTTTACTTCGGGGTTCAAAAGGGATTCAAAATATTCCTTTCATAGCTTCATATATTGTTGTTTACTTCCTACTAGGTTTCCTTCTGTGTTTTTATATAAATTCACTCTGGGTTGGTAGCCCTTTTTTGCGTTTTTACTGCTTTATAAAATTCTCTTTTATTCTTCTGTTGTTCTGGGTCTTCCAGCTTTAGGATCGCTTGTTTCTCATACTCCCTTTTTTTCCTACTACATATCTTGTTTGCCTTCTCTCTGCTTTTTTATATGCTTCCTTATTTTCTTCATTTACTAGGTTCATCATCTTGATCCGAGCTGCATTTCTTTCCTTGATCGCTTCCCTGTATTCTTCATCATACCATTTCTTTTCTTGTTTCTTGATTTTTTCTTTCCCTAATATTTCTTCTGTTGTTTTAATTAATGCACTCTTTACTTGTTCCCATTCTTCTTCTATGCCCCTTCGACCTTCATTCTCTTTCTTTTGCTATTCCTTTTCAGCTCGTCTGATATTTTCTGCGCGTACTTTGCTGCTATTGTTGCTTCCAATTTCAGTTTGTCTGTATCGTACTTTTCTCATACTTTCCCTTGCTGTTCTTTCCTAGTTGCTATCTTTTGTTTATATTTGGCGCATACCAGAAAATGGTCAGAGCCACAGTCAGCCCCTCTAAAGCTCCTCACATCTTGCATATCTGATACATGTCTCGTGTCTATTAATATATGATCTATCTGATTTCTTGTTATCCTGTCGGGGTGCATCCATGTCTCTTTATGAATTCTTTTGTGCTGAAATCTAGTGCTGCAGACGACCATATCATTACTTCCCGCTAAATCTATTACTCTTGATCCGTTGTCACTACTGACCTCATGCAGACTATGTCTTCCGGTTATTTTCTGGTAATGTGCCTCTTTACCTATTCTCGCGTTAAAATCTCCTAATAAGATTCTGACATCATGCCTTGGGATTTTGTTTAATATTTCTTGCACCTGAGCATAAAAATCCTCCTTCATTTCTTTTTCCTTCTCCTCTGTAGGAGCATGATCATTACAAAAAAAAATGTCCGCAAACCTTGCTTTAATCCTTAAAACCGCTATCCTCTCATTTATCAGTTGAAACTGCATGATTTTCCCTTTGAGGTTATTATTTATCACAAAACCTACACCGAACTGACGCATCCACTCAAGTGAAAATGGGCTTCATCACTGAAAAAGACAATTGTGTCCTCTGGAACATTTTCGAGAAGCGCCTCACATGCGTTCCTCCGAGAATTGAAGTCGCGTTCGGAGAGTTCCTGCACAATCGCCAACTTGTACGGATGGTAATGAAGGTCATCGTGAATAATTCGCCTCACTGAACGATTGGAAAGTCCAAGCGCAGATGCATGTTTGCTAGCAGAACGCCGTGGGGATTGCAAGATTGAAGCTCTCACTGCCTCAATGTTTTGTAGTGATCTGATGGGCCCAGAGTCAGTAGATATAGAAGAGTACCGCCACGTCCGCCATGTTTGTTCCTCTGTCATATGCGTCACTTTGAGGTTAGTAACACAATTCCGTCAAAGTGACATTTATTGGCAATCCGAAATTTAATTTAAAATTGGCAAGACTGTAAGTTTATGTAAAATTCGAGGTTAGCAGGTTAGGTTTTGTTTGTTATTTGACACAACTGACGCAAAACATAACCTGCTCACCTCCAATTTGACATAGACTTACAGTCTTACCAATTTCAAATAAAATTTTAGACATAACTCGAATCAGTTATTGCTGATGGGAACAAAAATGGCGGCGATGGCGGCATTTTCACGGATCAAAGAATGGCGGTACTCTCCTATATCTACTGACTCTGGATGGACCAAGGGACACCAGATTTTCGTCTTGTCACACTCCCAGTTTGTCTGAACGTAGTGACCCATGTAATAATTGATTTCCGGTCCGAGGCAGTGCCCAACGGGGCTACATTGAAGCGATTTCGGAAGGAGTGCTGGGTTGCGACTACAGAACATCCGTTCGAAAAGTAGACCTCGACGGCATACGCACGCTCCTCACTGTTCCAAAGCATGTTGACGACTGACATAAAAGGAAACAAAACTTTAGAACCACGCCTGTCAAATGAGACTACTCCCGGCTCACTACGACTCCTACAGCCTGAATGGCGCGCATTTCAAAAAAGGAAGTTATGTTGCCGGACCCTGTATGTTTGATTTTATGAAAAAATCCTCCTAATTTTACAGACTGCGTTTTCTCAAGGTAGTGCACTATTAATTTTAAGCAAAATTGAATTATGATCAGAGAGCCAAGGAAATATGTTTTTCGTTAAAAATAAAATCATTGTTAATATTAGTTAAAAAATTGTCTATTAATTACTGGCTATTTGCTGTTATCCTTGTAGGAGTTGTAACTGTTGTATGTAAAGCAAATAAACATATATTTATTTATGCATTTATTTAATCTAAAGTCCATTTGAATCGTTAGGTGTTGGACTGTACACTTAGTATTTACATCTTTACCTTACATATATGTATCATCAATTATCATCTTACTGTTATACTAATTATTTACATTTATATTATACTTGTTTATTAATATTTACTTATTACATTCAAATTTCACCCTGACGAGCCCTTGATTTTTCTTTTCCATGCTATCCTGTCTTTTGCCATTGTTCTTGCTTCTCTCCAGCTTATTCCTCGGTCTTCAGCCACTTGTCTAACTTGTTCCTCCCAACGTATTCTTGGGCGGCCTACTTTGTTACTTCCTTGGGTTCTCGCTTCATATACTTGTTTGGTTATCCTTTCTTCCTTCATTCTGTGTATGTGGCCCAACCAGCTCAATTGTCTTTCTTCTATTATCTTCTCTATGGGTTTTATCTTCAGCTCTTCCAGAATTACTGTATTCCATTTCGGCTGCCTTGATACGACTTTTGTTTCTTTTTGTTAGAATCCAGGATTCACTTCCGTATGTTAATGAGGGTCGTATGACCTTTTGGTATACTTGTGTTTTAATTTCCTTTGGTATTTCTTTTTTCCCAAAGAATGGATTTCTAAGATAGTTGTACAACCTCCCTACTTTTCCTATTCTCTCTGCTAGTTCTTTTTCTATTTTTCCGTTATTTTCTATTATGGTTCCTAAATAATTATAACTATTAACCTGTTCCAGAGTCTGTCCGTTTAGTTCTATCTTGTGTTTTTTTTATTTGCCATTATCATCGTTTTTGTTTTTTCTATATTTATTTCCATGTTTATTCTTTTTAATTCTTTTTGGTATTCATTTAGATTGTGTTGTAATTTTTCTGCTGATTTGGCTATTATCACCATGTCATCTGCGAATAAAAATTCTTGTAGTTGGATTGTTTTCATTTTCCATGATCCTATTTTCATATTTGTACATTTCCTGATAGCCTTGTCTAATACTATTGAGAATAGTAGCGGGCAGAGCACACATCCCTGTTTCAGTCCTATCCTTGTCTTAAAAACTTTCGATTCATCATTATGTGTTCTTACTTTGTTTCTATTGTTGTTGTATAGTGCCTTAACTACTTCTATCATTTCTTTCTCTATTCCCCTATCTCTTAGGCATTCCCATACATCCCTTCTTCTTATCTTGTTGCAAGCCTCTTTCAGGTCTATAAAAACCATATGTATGTCCTTGCCTTTCCTTACCAGCTTTTCTCCTACTTGCCTTAATATAAATATTAAATCTTGCGTGCTTCTTTCTCTTCTGAACCCCTGTTGCGCTTCTCCTATCGTGTCTTCTAATTTTTCTCTTATTCTCTTTTCCAAAGATTGGTATGCTTGATATGGTGATGCCTCTATAGTTCGTACATTCTCTTACATCTCCTTTTTTAAATAACGGTAATATTATGCCGATATTCCAATCTTGTGGTATTACTTTAGTTTTGACAATACTGTTTAGTAGGTCTCTGAATATTATTCTTGATTCAGTCCCCATGAATTTTAACATTTCCACTGTAATATCGTCTTGTCCCGCTGTTTCCCTACTTTTAGTTTGTCTATAGCTTGAGTAACCTCTTGATCTGTTATTAGTTGAATATCGCTTTGTTCTGTGTCTCTTACTTGTATTGCTTCTCTTTCTTGATCCTCCATGTTTGTTTCGGATAATTCCTCGAAGTATTGTTTCCATCTATCTATTATATCCTTCTCCTCTGTTAATATATTTCCTTTTTTGTCTTTTACGTTGGCCAGTCTCGGTGTTTTCTTTCGTCTAATCTGTTTTAATATGCCATAGAATAACTTATGGTTTTCTGCATAAGGATCTTTTATTTTTTCGCCAAAATCTTCCCATGATTCTTTCTTTGCTTCCTTCACTGCGTGTTTGCTTATTTTGTATAGTTCGTAGTCTTCTTTTTTTGAGCTTAGGTATTTTTTTTATTTTTGTTTCTTATCTTTTATTTTTCTTTGTAATTCTGGGGTCCACCATTTATTTTTGGAGTGTATATTGGTTGATTTAACTATTCCAGAGCTTACTTTGGCAGTTTGGATTAAATTTTCCTTGAAGTATTTCCATTTATTTTCTATTCCTATTTTCTTTCTAACTTCTTCTATTTTTAGTCTAATTTGTAGCTTGCTTTGATATGTCTTTTTGATTCCTTCTTCTTTTAATCTATAGCTTTTAATTTTTTCTTTTATTATTAATTTCCGTTTGTTTTGTTTCTTCTTTTTTCTTTATCATTTCCATTCTTACTAGAAAATGCATGTCTTTGCACTTTTACGTCTTTAACCACTTTTCTATATTCTCTACTTATTATGAAATAATCTATAATGGATCTTTTGTTTTTTTGATTGCACCTCTCTGGTATATTTATATATGTCTTGTGTTTCAATATTGTGTTTGCCAGTATTAAGTCATTTGTCACGCATAGGTCTATCAGACGTTATCCATTATTATTTATTGTTGTTTCTCCATATAGTCCCATATAAACATATAATGACAAGAAATTCATTTTTAAAACTAGACTCACCTAGAAAATTAAGATTGTAGTCACCACATATAACAATTTTTGTGTTGTATTGCTCAAGAACATCCAAAAGATTGATGAAGGCTTCAATAAAAACGGATATGTCCCCATCCGGTACTCGGTAAAACAAACAATTATTAGTTGATGTCCTACTCAAAATGTTTTTCAATTTGCGGAAGTAAATGGGGATTAACGAGTTCAATGAAATTAAGATCCTTCTTAACAGCAATAAGTGTGCCACCGTTTCCCATTTTCTCTCTAAAATAATTTGAAATAATATATATTTACCTCAGCTTGTTCTTTCAAGAAAATTTCTGTTATATTTATCTTATTGCGAACCGATTGTATATTCTGACAAAAACTAACAATATTGTTGAAGTTTAGTTTATTGTTTGATACATCTTTATGCGTGATCTTACGATTTATAGTCTATTTTTGGGAAAGAGTCTGTTTGCGAGGGCGTAATTGGACTCCAGACGCTGTTGTGACTTCATCCAAGCTAGTTGCAGATCTGGATGTGCTTTCCTCCGTTATAAAAACGTTGCCTTGGTTTATATCGTATGAGGCTGAGCTCATGTTTTCATTCTGGCACTGGTTACCAACTTTTAACAATGCGAAATTATTTACAAGTGTTCCAGTACGTTTGATTTTATTGTTCAAACTATTCGATCCAGTTTTAGCAGTATTTGGAACTACTACGTTTTTTGATTGAATGTGTTGTATGGTCAACACTTTTCCGTCTATTAAATGATAGATACGCTCTGCTACCTTCTTTTCTTGCCTGAATCATCGCTGGTTTTAAAATTTTACGTTCCTCCAATACCTTTTCGGAGACTGCAACACCAGAGGCTTTCAGCTTAAAAACATTTTTTAAAAGCACGTTTTTAACTTTTAAAATTTGTAAATTTCATAACTGGACGGTTTATATTTTTGTTATTTGGATTTGTATTTCTATTGGCTGCGTGTTCGCGTATTTTATTGAGTATTTGTTGACTTAGTTTGCTTGAGTTTTCTTTGTGTAGTTTGTTTTCTTGCCTTTTCCTTTGGAGTGATGATGAATTTTGGAGTGTGATTGGTGTGTGGGAGGGGTACACTTTTGTGGATTTATAGGCTCCCCAAACCATCTTTCTAGTGTGGATTGGTTTAGCTCTTCTCTGATTGGTTGTTTCTCTTTGATTGGTTTTTCTCTTTATTCTTTGGATTGTTCGGTGACGATGCGTTTTGGGAGATTTGCTTCGGCAGATATGGATAATCTCCTGAACCTCTTTGGATTGTATTAGATTAGTTCTTCTTTGACTGGTTCTCTTCTTTGTGTGGATTGATGATAAGTTAGTTATTCTGTGGCGATGTGTCTGGGAGATTTGCTTCGGCGATTTGGATAATCTCTCCAGCCATCTTTACGATAGTTTGGTATAGTGATTGGTTGGCTTGATTTTATTTCTTTTCGGATTTCTTTTGTCCTCTTTCTTGGTAGAGGTTCGCGTCAGCTTGCTGGATACTTGTTGGGTGCCCTTTTTGGATTTTGGAGGTATAGCTGATGTTGCCGATTGCCGTCAGCTATACGTTTTGTGTGTTTGGTTGGTTGTTGTTAGGGTATCCCCTCGCTTATGCGGATTTCAATCCTCAAGTGAAACTCGCTCCTTGCCTTTGGGCACGCTTGATGATTGGGAACGGTTTCTTTTGCCCTATTTTAGGGCCTCGGCTTTGTCTGGATTCGTGGAACCCGACTCTTTTGTTGAGCCTCTGTTCTTTTCGGTTGTGTCTGGTGTTTGAGGACGGTTTCGTTCGCTCTTTTAAGGCATCGACGTTGTCGGATTTATTGGGACCTGAATCTTTCTCCAAGGCATTATTCCTCTCGCTAACCTTGTCTCTTGTTTGTGTGGTCTCGTCCGCGTTTATTTTTTGGGTGGTTGGCTGGGGACGTCGGACCCAATTCACCTTTCCTTTTTCTCGAATTGGAGTCCCGACCTAAAACATCTGGTCCCTTCATTTCTCGCGTCTTTCTTTGTCTCATTTTTTTCTTTCTTGTTTGAAAGGGATGTTCCCTCTTATAGCTGTATTCGTTCTCTTTGCGATATTTTGTATTTTTTGATTTTCGCCCTGTCTTTAGTCATTCGGAGATGTTTCAGTGCTGTAGGTCGCTCCTGGGCCTAAGCACTTATCCCTGGCTGATGTTGGTTTTCCCTTCCCTTCCTCCTTTTGTGTTGTTCGCTTTCCTGTCTTCCACTCCGCATTTTTCTGAGGTGTTTGCGTTTCGGATGCATCTTCGTTGCAATCTGACGTAACGTTCCCTTCCACCGGCGCAGCTCACGTCACCTAGCAGCGACGAAAGAGGTTGGTGTCTTGTTGTTTTCGATGATGTGCTTGGACTCTTACACCCTCTCTTCCTGTCTACTCTTTTAAGTCCTTTGTTTCTTCCCTTTTGTGTTTCCTTCCGGCATGCATCGTTTTTTTTTCTTTAGGGTGATTTGGTTTTAATGGCAGTTGTATGGTCGGGTAAATCTGGAGTGATTTACCCTCCCTTTTGTGGGGGGAGGATTTGTTACGGTACTTTTGGAGCGTCTCCTGTATTAGTAAACTTTTGCTAGTTGAATTTTTAACTTTGGGTATTATTAGGTGGCTTTTTGGTAATTTTGCATGCTTGTGATATTGCACTATAGTGACCACCAAAAATTAAAATAAAGCTGTGATATTTTATTGGTCGTTGCTTTGATTTCGTTTGTTCTGCTGGGAATTATCTCCACCTTGTGATGGTCCGCCGCAAGGATTAGAACAACGTAGGACCTGGCGCCCTCTCCTTTTTTTTCCTCTCGTTCTCTTTCAGAGTAGCTGGAACCCCGACCCTTCTCGGCGAGTTAGCCCAATTAGGCCGATAGTTACCAGCCGGCAAAATAACAAATAACACTTTCGCCAACAGGTTAGGCCAAAACAATTATCCTTCCTCACACGCTCCATGTGAAGGCGTCTATTTAAAACAACGTTTACCTACCAGCGGCGCCACTCTACAGCGCTGCAAAAACGCCTTGTGAGAAGGGACCCTAAATGTAATATTAAGTCTCAACACTGAACATAGTTAATTACTGCCACGAATTAGTTAGTCCTTGCAAATTCTCACCAAAAGTTATGGGAAAACTGCAGAATCCGGGCCTAATTCCCCTCCAATTGTTAATATTAATTATTATTAACCAAGGTTCTCTAGTAAACATAACCAAAATTATAAGAGAAACAAGTAAAAGGAGGGTAATTTGCCCCGGATTCTGCAGTTTAGCCAAAATTATGAACAAATGTTCAGAAAACGACCAAAAAACGCCAATAAAATGTCTTTTATAAACTTAACCACGATTTATAATGCCCACGACCGCTAAATCTAAAACTGTACTACACCAAACTAAACTTAATCAACTATATTACATATAAAAAAGATCACAACGTTTTTTTCATAATAATAGCTCTATAAATACACGAAATACGGATAATTGCCATAAGCCCGTTCACGAAAGTTGACCCCGAACAGCTGAGTTGACGTCATCGCACAACGTCACTGTGACGTATGTGGAAATGCTCTATATCGAATTTAACTATTAGCTGGACACTGTGAATACACTTTAATGTCAAATTTTTAGGTAACAGTTTACTCAATCGTAAATACAAAACACAACAACCGCAGATAATACCATTAGTTACCTCTGCACAAAACTTTTAGAAAATATCATTTTAGATCAGAGTACCTTTCACACGTCTTGACTTGGCAACAAACGGGCGCTTTATTCTATTCGAAGTCCTTCGCATTAAAAACACGCAATACTGTAGTGGCAAATGTCCTTTATCGACACAAACAACGCTGAAATTGAAGTTGCATGTACTTACTGTTTTTACGACGGTTTCACAACGCCCTCGGAAGCGATCACTGCAGGATTCGGCATTTCTGAAGGAATTATCTGCACGGTCGAGGACCCAGCGAGCTGCTGGCGTACGGGTAAATCCCAATACACTCGCCATCAGGACTGCATGCCACAATTGTTAACAGAAACAAAATTGCAGCTAGGAAACAGCCTACTAGATTAACCCATTCAAATCCCACAGGAAGCTTGAATTTGTTCGCGAGCACAGCCGCCCTTGACAAACGCTTGCAAACGAAGAACGCACTCGCCAAGAATCCCTTTCCAGGTAGCTTATTATCGAAGGTCGTGAATTTTTTGGAAAAGGCACATTTTTCCCTGCCGCGACTGACCAAAAGAGAAGCACACGGGGCAACAATATTAAGAGATGCGAGCTGCGTCGAGGAGCGAATCGCAAAAGTAACGCACAAATGAAATGGGGCGTTATAGTAACCATGTTTGTGTAGATGGGCGTAAGCTTTTTGAAGCTGAAGTTCCATCAGGCCTTTCCTTGCCAGACCACCCCTGAGTACGTAGAACTCTTATGCTATTTAATATAGAAATATGGACACAGCTAATTTTTTAAAAGTTTATTGTGAACACATTGCAAACAAAGTAACTCCACACAACCCATCACTAAAATTAAAGTGAAAAGAAACAAATCTGTATTTAACTGTTGCAAATAAAACCCCTGATGATTAAAATATGAAAATTTAAAATAGCTCCATTAAAGTTAACGTTACAAACTTAAAAATTTGATACAATTTCTTATTACAAAAATAATTTCACGAACAATACAACCGGACATAAACCGACTGCGATAAAAATTGTTCCTGAAAGTTTTTTGACTCAAGTATCGGCGTCTGGTTACTTGGAACACTCAAATGTGGGTGCATCAAATACTGAAGACTTCACACATTAAAAGGAATTTAAAACAAAACCCTACGGTTCCTTCAGATTTAAATCAACCACAATAACCAATAACAGTTCTCGTAATACGGCAGATCGTGAGTTGCTGCCTCATATTTTATTTAGATTTATATATCACATTACCTACAGTAGCAATCAGCTAATTACGGTGGCTAAACCACACGAGTGAAAACTGAAAACGCAAATATGACTTCATAAAATAAAATAGGTATCAACTTGTGTATCTGAGTGTTGTGTTCTTAACACAAACAGTAACACGATGGCTTCGTAACACTTTAGTTGTGGATTTTGAAGAGGTCTCCTGCAGAGGGCAAAGGCGTGAGCCCGTGCGTCACATCCGGTAGTCGCGTTAGGTCTGGGAGATTTCTAATGTGTGTTTTTAATTCGTGGCGAACTGCAAATACTTTTTGAAGTCGGTCCTGATATTCCTGCAATAAAAAACTTTATATATCAAAATTACAATGCTCTATACAGAGATTGTACGGATGTCTTTTGTATTGTGCGGTTCAACGTTTTAATTTTGAAACGATCCTCTTCTAAATTCTGCAAATGCTACAAAAGTTGACCCATACAATCTAATAAAAAATCTGCACATAAAGTGATCATACTTCTAAAGCCTGCTCTGCTTGTGTTAGAAGCTCCTTCTGCACATGAAGAAACTCGCTCAGCATTCCACTCACTTTCTTCCTTAATTCTACTTCAGTTGTCAGTCTGTTATTGTAATCATTCAATAGCTTAATGGCATCGTTCACTTGAACGCTTAATTTCTCAGCACTGGCTCTATCTGAAATATTTAAAACGTTATTCAGGCAAGCAAATAGTCAAAAATGGATAAATGTGGCTAATTTAAATTAATTATCCGGATAGTCGTTTTGGACAAATAATTTGGTTGACGGGATAACTAGACCAGCTTTTGATTAACAGAATAATTTTAACTATGGTGACTTGTTAACTATGTATAAATTGTGACCATAGATTTTTATTTTGCATTTCACAATGAAGATGTCGATAGGTTTTCATTATTTTTGTATCAACTTGTTTTGGCACTGCGTTTGCGTTGTTATTTTTATATGCGAAACAATGAAACAGCCTACTTTGTTTTAAAAATTCTAGAGAAAATTTGTCTCTTCAACTAACGCTCTATTTTGTACCGTTTTTGTAGAATTTGTAATTTTTGAAAATTTTTGACAAATTTTTAAAAATTAAAAATGAAATTTTTGTCTAATTATAAGATCACTGTAAAAGGAAGTTGTGTGAGTGTATCACACCAGATTTTTTCTTTTCTTTCTCTTGCTTTTCCGCGTGTTCTTCTAGTTTTTTGATTCTGTCTTCAAGTTGACCTCCATTCCTCAGTCTTCTTCTCCCATTCCTCTTTTAATCTTTGGAATTCGCTTTTCATTTCTACATGATTATTATTATATTCTTGCTTCATTTCTTCTTTTAACTTGTTCATTTTCTTTTTATTTTCTTGCTTCATATTTTCCAATAATTTCTCTATTTGTTTTAGACCCACTTCCATTTCTTCTGTTTTGTCTTCTTGCTCTTGTTCTTTTTCTGTTAACTCTTTTTTCTGCTGTTCGATATTTTCTCCCTTTTGTGGCGATCTCCCTATTTTTGCGCTCTTTCTGAATGCTAACAGCTCTGTTTCCCACTTCTCAAATTTCTTTGGATCTTCTTTTTGCCTCTTCCTTTGATATTTTATTAAGTCTTCTGGACCGGAGACGCTATTCGCCCGTAGTTTTTGTTCGTTGTTTTTCCGGCTCATTTACTGCCCTTCCCTTCTTTTGCCGGTATTCGGGAGGTTTGGCAACGTCGCTTTTATTTTCTGTGCAACCTTGTTCTTCAGACTTGATACAATTTGTTTATAACAATCTAAAAAAATTTTTGGGACACACATTTAAAAGGCACAAAAGTTTTTTATCTAGAAATAAGAAACATTTTATAAGTTAGATTTGTGAAACAATAAAATCCTCATTAAGTGGTTATAGTTTTATACTATTAATTTCAGTTTTAAAATGGTTTAAGAATAGTGTAAAATTTCACCATTTGGTATTTTAAGTAGTTTGTGGTTATCTAAAAAAGAAACAATATTTTTTATTAAAATTATTTAAGATACTTAATTAATAGAATATCTTACTTGGTTAGTTGTTTGAATTTATTTCCTTTTTTTATTTCCTCTCTTTTTCCTTTTTCTTAGACCTGTTATAGATGTTTAATAGGTAAGGAACGTTTGAATTATATTATAAATTATTTCTGGTGTTATTAATTTGGTATTTCTGTAAAATTTAATAGTGTAGGTTAATAAAAAAGGGGATTGGTGTTTTTGATTATATACTTAGTTCATTTTTAATTTTAATCATGGTTTTATCATTGTTAATTTAACCAAGAAAGGAAATAAAAAAAAAGGAAATACATTCAAACAACAAACCAAGTAAGATATTCTATTAATTATCTTAAATAATTTTAATAAAAAATATTGTTTCTTTTTTAGATAACCACAAACTACTTAAAATACCAAATGGTGAAATCCAATTTTACACTATTCTTAAACCATTTTAAAACTGAAATTAATAGTATAAAACTATAACCACTTAATGACTTTGAACATATATAAATATTAAAAAAGAAAAAACAAAACAAAAGGTAAAAAAATATAGGATTTTATTGTTTCAGAAATCTAACTTATAAAATGTTTCTTATTTCTAGATAAAAAACTTTTGTGCCTTTTAAATGTGTGTCCCAAATTTTTTTAAAATTGTTATAAATAAATTGTATCAAGTCTGAAGAAGCTATATTAACTAGCAAAATGTTACTTTTAAAATGATTTTTAATGAAAAATAACTAACATGCTATGACGCAATTAATGAATTCACTTACAACCATTAGTAAAGATTGATATTAACAACAAAATTTTTTTATTTTATTAAATAATACAGCTGCAACAAACAATTAATATAAACACTTTTTGCACTCCAATTAACCTGCTACTACACTCTCACGTCTTACTCGCGCGCCTGTTTCTCAGACTCGGATTTACTAACCTTCTGTTACGCTGTAGGTGTATTTCGATCGTATTTAAGGGAACGCACACAGAAAATATTGATTGATGATCAATTATCTGATGCACTTAACATTAATTCGGGGGTTCCACAAGGCTCTATACTAGGGCCACTACTTTTTACTATATACACGTGCTATTTAATAGAAAGTTCGCTTAAATACTGTCAGGTGCAGTTATATGCAGATGATACTCAAATATATTTATCGTTTCCTCCAGATTGTTTGCCGACTGCGGTGTATCAAATCAATGAAAATATACAGTCTCTTGTTCAAAAATGTAGTTCTTTTTGGTAGGCGAAAAGATCGGTGTTCTGCTCTTAATGATATAAAACTTTATATAAATAATACTCTACTCCCTTTGAAAGGTGAGGCTAAAAATCTCGAAGTTGTGGTTGACTAAACTTTAAAATTTAAAACACATTAAGAAAGTCATTGGCAAAGCTTATGCTAGTCTTAAAATGATTTATTCAAATAGATACATACTGAACAAAAAACTTAAAATAATGCCATGTGATTCATTGGTATTTTCATAATTTAACTACGGTGATGTGTTATATATGCATTATATTGATTCCGTTGATCGTCGTAAAATACAAGTTGTCCAAAATAACTGTTTAAGATTAATATGTGGTATTTCAAAGTACCAACATATCACACATACGTTAAAAGAAGCTAGTTGGTTGTCGATGCAGCAGCGAAGAGACTTTCATGCTGCCGTATTATACTATAAAATTTATTTAGTTAAGAAGCCCACATATCTGTGTCGTAAAATCACCTACCGTACTGACATACATAATCTTAACTTACGTTTCAGAGGTGTATTAACTACGCCTTTACACTCTACAGCCATCTTTCAGCAAAGTTTTTCACACAATATTTGCATGTTCTTTAATAGGTTGCCGTTGGAATTTCATAGATTATCGTTGCCTAAATTTAAATTCTTATATAAAAGAAAACTGTTAGAACAAGGTACTTAAAATTTCATTTATACTTTCTATAATACTTGTATTGTCTGCAAGCTGATGTTATTAAGTTTATTTGGTATGCCATTTTATTGCATGCGTTGTAAATATACTACGATTACAATTTATTTTTGCCATGTTTTACTCGTACTTAATGTATTTTCGTGTAATCTCTGAAACTTCTTTGTGGCGTGAATTCATAATTCATATTCTTATTTGGGTATTTTGCCAATCTGCAAATTAAAAATATTAAATAACGAACGTTTCGAGGGACAATCTGCCCTCGTTATCAACGAATAACAATTAAAATGAACAAGAAACTTAGCTTTTTTCACTGGAAGGAAAAACGACCAACCTCCAATGAATTGTTTGACATTGACTCCCTTGAAACGTTCGTTATTAATATTTTCGTTATTTAATATTTTTAATTTGCAGAGTGGCGAAATACCCAAATAAGAATATGAATTATTTTCGTGTATATTTTATTTTGTCTATTATAATTATTGTATTGTCTGGGAGTTGATAGTACCTATGTAAGTTTATTTAGAGCGCAACTTTATTGCTTTTCATTATGTATTACACATACACTGTAACTATGCTTTGTCTAATTAATATTAACGGTTTTGTAATTAATTTATTTTATTCTAGCATACTACTCGTTGCAAGTACTCGATTCACTTTCATACGGGGAAGTGGTAAAACAGTATCTTCTAAAGATACTGAACTCTCCCCATTTTGCTGCGCATATATTTATTTGTAATTTATGTTATTAGTTTGTATTAATTTTATATATAAATAAAATTATTATTATTATTATTATTAAAAGGGACAAACAGTTGGCCAAAGGAGGCTTTGCAAAGGCTGCGTATTTTGGTTTAGAAGCAATTTTGCCCTGTGGAGAAATATCTGACTATTATTGTAAAAGCCAATAAAGCACGTTTAACTTAACCTTTACTGATTTGGGACCAGGAGACGGATATTGTTACATGTGGCATGAAAATATTGTTCATAGAGGAGCAAATGAAATAACCTGTATACTTGATTATTTAGCCACTGTCTGTGAAGAATATGGTGACATAATTTTTTACTCGGACAATTGTATGGGTCAGAATAAAATCAAGTATCTGGTTGCACTCTATTCGCATGCAGTTCAAAAATATAATGTTAATAGCATTATTCATAAATATATCATAGGGCACACACAGAATGGAGTAGATGGGAAAAAATTTAGTTTAAAATCTGACCCAATTTCCATCTTAGAGCAATGGATTCAGCTCGTGCGGACTGCAAAATTTTGGCAGTGGAACATGAAAAGATATTAAAGAGTTAAAAATGTCAAAGGGCTCACCAGCTACTTTACAATATAAAACTACCTTTGACGATGAATATTTCAGCACTGGAAATGAAAAGAAAAATTACCCATGGGAGAAAAGCCTTGAACGATCTGGTTCTTGCTCCTAAAAACTAGTGATCGGCCGATACGGATTTTTTTGCCGATACCGATAATCGGCCGATACCGATATTTTAGTTGCCGATACCGATATAATATCGGTATCGGCACTACATTTTTAAAAGGTCTGTAATTATTTAATATACGTTGATATAAGTAAAAATTGTCAACTCCGCATCGATGCGGGCGTGACATGAACCAATTTCGGTAATTCCCCAACAGTGTCGTGGTGATTACCCGTTTTACAGAAAGTGTATTGTTTCATTTGTTTCATTGTTTGCGCCAGTGCACAGTGCTGCTGCAGTTGCTGCTCAGATAACGATTGTGTCGTGCGGTATTATAATCTTTTGGGATTCAAATAAAAATACGATGGGAGAAAATAGCAAAAATAAGTTTTTACATACATATAATTAATAAAATGGTTGATCTTAAATTTGCCGATATATATCGGCAAAATTTCGCCGATACCGATTATCGGCAAAATTTGCCGATATTGCCGATACACCGATATTTATATCGGTATCGGCCGATCACTACTAAAAACGCTTATAATAAAGCTCTTGGAATAGCAAAGAAAAAGAAGGATGGCTTACGAGAACTGTGCAGAAAATATTTAACAAAAAAGACCTATCACAATTTTTATGAAAATTTAAATATTGTGAAGCAGCACAGTAATAATTTGTTTTTTACATTTTTTTGTAGAAATGTCCATTAAATATTTTTGTGTTTATTTGCATATTTGTAGCAATAAATATATTATAAAATAATAGTTATTTACATGACAATCTTAGTAAATTTGCAAAGTGAGCGACGTAGAAGCAAACCCTGTAATCCGGTGAACCCCAATAATGAATAATTGCAAGCGAGCCGTGTAATAGTAGATTATATTATAAGTGAGAGAAATGCATCATTATTTGCGAGTGAGAATTTTGAATCGCGAGTGCCCCAGCACGAGCGATACAATTTATCACGAGCTTATAATGGCATTTCGCTCACGTGTGAAATACGACGTTTTATCTTACAGTAGCAATTCTTGTGCCTAAATACTTTGCGCAGTCAGAATAAATTTATAATTAGTCGCCTATGATTTGTGATATACGTTTGACAGTACTGAAGTGTATTGGCAGTACTGAAGTGTATTGGCAGTACTGAAGTGTATTGTAAGTCTATGTCAAATTCGAGGTTCGTAGGTTAGGTTTTGTTTGTTATTTGACACAAAC